>VDFB02345842.1:0-28783 GCA_007258455.2 Sequoia sempervirens | reverse complement strand
TTGAATTGAATTTCAAGTTACTTGTCAAAAACGTATAATAGATCGATATAATTTGAATTGAATTTTCTTAAAATTATATTTGAATTGAATTTCAAGTTACTTTTCAAAAAGATTATATCTTGTTCTCAACTCAATGGTTCATGTTGCTTAAGTCATTTTTAAAAAAATATTTATTGTGATCAACATGAATGAACTTAATTATAAAATGGCATTGATTTCCCTAAAATTCTACTAGAGATCAAATGTATATTGAATATAAGAAAATGTAAGTTGTAAGAGATCATAAAATAAGAAAACATGTATGTATATTGAATATTTAAAGCAAATGCATACATATATTAAGTGTAAACATGTTTAAACCATAAGCAAACAAATGTACATATATGTAAAGGGATTCAATACATATAAACATAACACATATTATAAGCAAAGAGGCAAATGTATGTATATATCATATAAGAAAATATATGTACATATATCATAAAAGCAAAATGTAAATTTAAGATCATCAAATGTCGAATACTAAATATCAAAAAAAAGCAAATGTATGTATATCATATAAGCAAGTGTAAGTTAGAGATCATCAAATATCAAATACTAAATTTTAAAGATCATCATATAATCAAATACACATCATGTGGTAAAGATCATAAATCTAGAATGCATGGCCTAATATGAATGTATACTCCTAGACGAATGGCCATCTAAATGAGAACGGTCTTGCTCTGATGGATGTGCTGAGCCCTACAAGTAAAATTGTGTACAAGATGTGTTAAATACATATAATTTTTATTAAATAAATTTTATGAAAGTTTTTTTTAAATATCAATCTAGAACTTGTATTTATCTATGCATACATAAATATATATTTTATGAAAACTCACATGTCCACTAATAGCATATTCATCCACAGAGTCACATCGATCATGCACACGATCTGGACCAAGGCTAGGAGTGATATGAGGTATGTCCACCTGTAACAATATATATACACATATATATCAACTTACATGAATATCTAGTTAAAAAAATTAAAAATAAAAAAAAAAGAATTGAAACATGCACATGCACACATACATGCACATCATCTGATATCGGATGACCTAAGTCCTCTGAAACATTCGCCTCCACCATATCCACCAAACGATCAAGCGATGAATCAACATATGCATCCATCTGATCTATCCCATGTCATGATAGAAATGATGAATGTAGAGGACTATGAAGGTGAGGTGGTATCGGTGATGATGAACTAGAACCAATCAACATATCAGTAAAACCCATAGTCTGTGCAGCTACCGTATGAACTGTAGGTGGATTCTGATGCGCACTAGTGCTCGGCTGAGAGTGATGGGATCCTGGAACTGAACAACCTCTATGTCTCAAATGATCTCTAACATGCTCTATACCAATCCCATTGTTTGATGAAATGTGGGCATATGCCTCCAACAGGTCCTCAGCCAAACAATGTAGATTCATGCGTGACATATCTCCTGTAAGTGCATCAAGTTGTGTAGGAGTAGGGATATCGGCCACTGTAAAAGGATCCATGGTGGTCCCTTTTGTCTTTGAAAATGGTGTGGATCGAGGAATGTCTAGATATCAAATCTTGACCTACGATCATCGGATATCCTAGTAATTGGGTTATGTAATGTGTCACCTACAATGTTAATTGCTTCCTTTTGGGAAGCAACAACAACCTCATCTGCTATGGGGGCTAGAGCTGGGGTGAGAGCAAGAGACCTGTCACCAACCAATACCCTAAACACTGGGGTGGTCTATCTGCTCGACAATAGGTGGGTCTATTAGCAATCCTACCATGCCCCTGACTAGCATATGGTGGAATGTCGAGGTAGTTAACTTTGGGGCCCAAATGGACCTCGGCATACAAGCTGATGAACAAAATACAATGGAATGCAGTCATTGTTTGGGTATAGACCATGTCTTTGTGAAATCATGGGTAGATCAATGAGGCCATAGCATATTGATCGACACATCTAGTGACACAGTATCCCTAACCTTACAGCACATTTTGATAAAATGAAACAAAGTGGTTTTTATCATTTTCTTTAAAACTGCTATCTTGTATTTGTTTAAGGGAACATCACCATGTACTTCTTCCATCACGAGAATAAGCGATCCACTTTCGTAAAGGGAATATGCACCTTGCTAGTCCTCTCAAAGTTCATCTTTTAGTTTTTCCTAGACTATGCAATATTAACATGCATGGTTCACTATATCGGGTTTGCACCCTATGCTAATGAATCTCTCAATTTTTTTTATCTCATTACTAGTATTTGCAAACAAAGAATCTGGCACAAGTGGAACATGATATACATTTTCCATGTTATCTATATATATATATATATATATATATATATATATATATATATATATATATATATATATATATATATATACTATATATATATATATATATATATATATATCTGAAGTACACCCTAAAAACAATGAGACTTTGGTAAATAATATATCTAGATAAAGGAGAATACAAATGTAAAATAGAACTTGTAATAATTCATCTACTCATCAATAATATTTTCATACTATTAAAGTTGATTTAAAAATAATTGGAAGACAACTATAATCTATAACATAGCATCCTTAAATGGTTCAAATTTTAAATGAAACGATGAAAGAACGAATAAGAATACAAAGATTAAAGTATAAAATCATTTGAAAATAATTGGGAGGAAAATATTTAATCTAATAGTTGTTAACATAAATGAACTTCAATTATATAGCCAAGAACATAAAAAAATTATAGATTGGAAAGCAAAATAAATGTCATATTACTTGAATCAAATCTAATAAAGTTTGACTTCATTGCATACTTGTTATAAATATCTCACATGAACCAATGAAACTCAACGTGTCTCCAAATTACATAAGAAGAGAGAACCTAAATGTGAAAAAGAAAAAGAAAAAGAAATCCATCTTTTTGTAATGAGTTTGTTAAAATTTAAAAACATTCAAGAACCCCAAAATGGTTTGAAATTGATGAGCATAATAGAAATTCTTGAAGGCAAGAGGTCATCACAAACCATTCGGTTGTGGGCTTCAAAAAATTTCAATGAATGGTTTTCCAATAAGATGTATTAACCAAAATATTCCAAATTTTTATACAATTACTAAAGATGTACAAAATGAGACCTTTACTAAATAAATTTCAAAATGCATCATTAAATGTATATTAACATCATCCGCACTCTAATTAAGAACATTAAAAACAACACCAACACAAAGAGATAAAATTAAAAAGTTCCAACTAATGATGTTATAATAATCCTCCCCAAGTTGATCCTCTCATCCCAATCATCATACTTAATGTTTTGGTACTTGAATCATGTTTATTATATTATGTGCTCCTCAACACTATGTAAATTAGAACTCTTAATAAACATTTTTTTTAAGAGGAAGCATTTTCTCTTTCTATTACCATAACGATTATTCTTGTTTTTGTAACTTGGTATTTCTACTTGTAGATTTTCAACTTTTTATTATGTAAATCATTCTTTGATACCCAAGTAGTTTGAAGACCCTTTTACGATGAAGAAAATATAGATTTATCATTTGTAATCCTCATCCTTCCTTGCTACATGAGTAATATTTTTTATGAAAACCATGTTTAGGAATGAAAATATCCAATCCCTTATGCTTCTGAACTAAAGTTTGCAATGCTTATGGTTCTTTTGGCCTTATAGATTCTTGAATCATTTTATAATATAAAACCTACATATAACCTACTTTGGCTCTAATAATTGTAAACCCTTTAGGAATTCTAAATTGTTGCATCTTGTCTTGATTTTCCCACCATTGTTATTCCTTTTGAAATTTTTACAAATTAGGCAAAGAATCCTTGCACTTATATAGAGGATCCTTAGGTATGTTCTTAAAATTATTTAAGGTTAAATGACTTAATCTAAAATAAAGGCATATATGGATCTCTTGCAATTGTAACCTCTTTACTAGTGTGAACATATTTGATACCTTGATGGCATGACATAGATGATGTTGCTTGATATTGCTTTATCCATGGATACCCAAGTAAAATATGAGATACATCTAAAGAAGAAATAATATGACATAGAATAAGAACTTCCCTCATCTTTTAGACCAAAAAATTAAGGTAAAATAATGTATCCTATAGTTTCAATCAACATATCATTAGTCAATTTTAAATAAACCCTCAAATATGCATATGCTTGTTTATAAAATGATGATAAAACAAAAATTATTCAATGCATACATTTTATTGGTGAGTAAGATCAATAAACACACCCTTACATGGTTCATGATCCACACAAAACCAAAGGACCATTATAATTATTTGGTAATATCTCACAATGTGAAAAAGGTGTCAAAAAAATTAGCATACCTAAACCGTAAATTGATTTGTCATAAAGTGGGTGGGTAGCTTAGTGGTGGAGATTTGCATCCTAACTAGTTCATGGAAATTTCAACATGGTATTAGAGCCAAGCTAGGTTCATTTGACACCTATGTTGTGGCTCAAGGGAGTGTGTTGGAGAAATGATACACACCTAAGCCATAAAAGGACTCATCACAATGTGAGCCATTAGCTCAATAGAAGAGCATCCTAACACCAAATGGGAGGTCCTAAGTTTGAATACTAGAACTAGTCCATAAAAATTTCTATAAAATTCAATCACTAGTACATAAGAAGAAGAATAAGTACCCTTATAATTTTTATTAATACCAACAAATCATTCCTCACATGTTGGTGAATCAATGATTTCAAGCTCGTCAACATGTATATGTACCTCAATCTCATGACCCTCATATAAAACCATTTATTAGATTTATTTAGTGTAAAATATTTAAATTTTCATTGGGAGGAACAATTGAAGGATTGACCCCAATATTAACCCCCTCAACCTAATTTTTTTTTATCAATCAAATCCTTAATCAATTATTCCTTAATCCCATAAAATGTTGAGTATAATTACAATTAACTCTACAATTTAATAACAAAATTCTTTCTCATTATATCTTTTGGGAATAACCTTAGATTTATCTAATGGCCTAATAGGAGGAAGTGTAATCATGTTTGCACTAAGTAAATTTTGAAGCACATTTTACAAAGGAAAAAGTTGGAGGCTTTAGAGTCATAATATTAGAAACATTTATAATGTATAGTTTGTACAATGGTCATTTCCATTATTTTTTACTATCCTTTTGGAAATAATTTTTCTTTTCAAATTTACAAGGGTAGGATGATGTAGATGAAGCATTAGAAGATCCATAATTAAGTGTGGTAGCCTCTAACAACTTTAGTTCTTAACATTCATCTCACTTGCACATGCAAATGTTAAGAATGAATATACTTTGTAGATCCTTGTTTATAGTCAAAAAATCTAAAATAATAAACTTCAATCCAACATTCCCAATATTTGCATTGACCAATTTCAATATTAAAAAATAGACCCAAATGGAAGATAATACAATCATTTAATAGCATAATATTTTAAATTTCATGGGAAGAACTTAGCCAATAACTTATCATCATACACAAAATCCAAATATGTAGCACTAAAGAACCTTGAATGTGTCTTTGGATCTCCTTTAACATTGTGCATCTCAAATCTAGGACCCAAAAATCCAACAAAAAATGGATATGTAAAATTTTCAATAGAAATTGAATTGTGTTTGATTTTTATATGTATGTCTTTTTTTGTTTCCATTAGGTAAGGAATCAACATTACTTTTCATCTCAACAAGACTTTAAACATTAATGTCAAGGGTAGATAGAGGCACACTAGGATTAAGGACATGAATGAAAGTGGCAAGATGAGAAATGGAAGGTGGTGTATAAATTTGTCGTGACATAATAAATGAGTGTGGAGTGACAAAGACTTGCATAGGAATATCACAGTGAGGGGAACATGGGAAGTGTAAACAAAACTAATGAGAACTAATGTGGAGCAAGAGAACTATGTGCATCATAATAAGTAAGCATGAGATGAGATCTAGGAAAAAGGAGAGGATAAATTTGGGGAGATTTGGTGGAAGGAGAAATAAATTGCATTATAAGATAGATAGGAGTAAAACAATAAGGAGGAATACATGAAGAAGAAGCTTGGGATGGAGGGAAAATGGCACATCACTCAAAGGGATTGTTGAGCTTATCCTTTTACCTATTTAACTTTAAGTACTTTGTTTCTACATGGCTTATTAATCAACACAGTATATGAAGGAGATCAATCATTGTACTAGGATTAATATTACTAGCCAAATTTGCAAGATCCAAAGAAAGGTTGTGTGCATCAAAGCTATATCTTGATTACCATTTTCTCAACAAGGGCCTCATGGTCAAATGATTCTTCTCCATTATGATAAATTTAGTATCATGCATATTCCCAATCATACCAATTTTAGCTTGATTCACAACCATGGTGGGATTGAACTATGACTTCTTACTAGGAAAAGAGGATGATTTTGGTATTAGAAGGAAATAAGGATTGAACAATGTTTAGATTTGATTAAGAAATTAGACAATGAGAAAGCACTTAAATCTAAAAACTAAATAAGATTCAAGAAAACTTTTATGGCCAAATCGTAGGACATACCAAATTAAATGGCTTTGCCAAAATAAAAAGAAAATAATTTCTTTAGAGTTTTTTTTTCTAATTAGCTAGGATAAATAAATACAATAAGTAAATACACAAATTACCTTTGAACATACAATTGAATTTGAAAACACTAGACAAGCACACTATAGAATTGACAAAGAGGGTTAGGGTTTTTAGCTTCATTTGTTATATGGAGATATTTTATTGTAATGTACATAATCAATTATATGATTCTTGATTTTTTATAAGATTTAATATTATGACACCTTAACAAACCAAGATATGACTTTCATGGTTCACTCCTACATGTATGGAATTTACATTTTCATCTACAAGTTTGACCCTAAATTTGTAGTTTTAAAATTATTTTGTGACATATGTGTTTAGTTTATTTGTTGTGTTATTAGTTGGATGATAGTTAAGGTGTCCACTACGAAATGGTAGATGATGGGGAAGTGATGTTGGAGCATTTGACACTTGAAATAATGTTGTAGATGCATTGAAAAGGTGTAGATGCATTGAAATTATAGACCTCTCATCCCCTAACAGATAGTTGATAGTTTTGATATTCATTTTTCTCATGAAAGGTGTTTAACAAGACAAAAATATATGCAAAACAGGGAAGCAAAATACTATATTGAAAATGCTTTAAAAACTTTCAAACAAGTACAATTTGAATTCAACAAATTTTAAAAAAATTGCATTTAGGGTTTCGAAATTAAACAAATAGATGCATTTTGAACTCTAAAAAAATTGAATTTTAAATACCTAGTGTTCAATAGTGCTCGATATGCAAACTGGAATGATGAACATTGAAGAGACGAACAGAAATTTGCTTTCGCTGGAGAGAGAAACCTTGTTTGGTCGCCGTCACGCACTCTATTCACCACGCGCACCAGGACAGTGACTAGTAAAAGAAGAAAGTAAAAGTGACAGTGAAAATGAAACAATTTTTTGTTTTTGTCATATTGAAGGGGTTTGGTCGAACCCATTTGAATATGTTTTTTTATTTGGGCTTTTCCTTGGTTTGGCCGAACCATGGGTTCAGCCAAACCCAATGGTTCGACCGAACCCATTCAGTATGGTAAATGGAAAAAATCTAAAATTTCCTTCCTCTTAGAAAGTGTAAACCACTATTCTAAGGTAACCCTTGTGGTACTACACTGTCAATTCACCGTGGTCCCAAAATACATACTAGTTCAAGAGTTGTTGAATGCACATAACCTAGATATGTAGGAACACAACACTATGCCTAGTTGGTAGTCATTAAAGGATACCCCACCAATCTCTTCTTCGAAGGGAGGTCTGTTCATTGTAAAATGATCATGCGGGGGACTGCATTATAAGTCCGTGGTTGGCAGAAAAATGCCCGAGTGATGTTTCTCCTCCTCAACAACTGGTCAATGATCCAAGATTTGACAGGACGAACTCCTGGACCTTCTTACTTCTATTGGTGCCAAAGGCCTTCAGGCTATGTATGTATTTCATTCTTCTTTACTTTGTAATTTCTTTTGGAATGAAACAGTTAAAGTTGCAAATAGATGTATCATGTTATGTATTTGAAAGGAATTTTTTTATCATTATGGCATTGTTCTTCAAAAAAAATTATCATTATGGAATTGTTCTTACTTATTGTGGTTGAAATCAAAAGTTTTAAATTTGACATACAAGTTTGGTCGTCACAATTTTTGAACAAACCCTCTTCAATATGTTCACAGTAAACGAAGAGTAGATCTAAAAATATCAGGATTGTAGACCTTTAGATTTTTGAGTTGGACGTAGAGCTGATTTGATTTTTCAATGTTGTAAGACTGACATGAAGCGGTGAAATGCATTTATTGCAAAGATAACAATCCTATCAACCAATAATGAAAAGTACGATGGATTTCTTGTTTCCTGGAAGTTGTATCTGGTGAAATTAGATTGAAATATCACTGACACCATAATTATGGAGGCATTGATAACACTGCATTCACAAACAATTTGATAGGATTTTACAGCTACTAGATTCACTGGAAGATTTCCTTTCCTACCGAAAAAAATTTGGTGACTAGAAACCAATAACCACTCGCAGTTTAACGACATGCGTGAGACAGGTCGCAACTTAACGTTGTGCCTGAGATAGGTTTATAGTGATAGATTCATTAGAAGAATTCCTTTCCTACCAAAACAAATTTGGTGACTAGAAACCAATAACCACTCGCAGTTTAACGACATGCGTGAGACAGGTTGCAATTTAATGACATGCGTGAGACAGGTTTATAGGGATAATGTGGACTAGCAAGTCCACAATAGAAGCCTATTGGCAAATTATATATTATATATGTACAATATTTTTAAGATAATTATTTGATTTTTTGTTGTATAATGATTTTAGTTGGTTGATTGATATTTGATCAATTTTTTGTCAAGGATTAAGCATACTCATTTTACCAAATTTACTCTATTTTGAGTCAACTTTCATTTTTTATGGTGGGCTCTTTATAATCTATGTATTCTCATAAATATATAGATAGATAGAAAATAGATAAAATAAATTATTATTATATTAAGAAACCAATAATAAAATTGAAAGTAATAATGTCCAAATTTAACAACTTCAACTATTAGACATGGTTATGTGCACTTTATTTAGATGAATTTGTCATGCCCCTTCTTCAAAATTTAATAATTAAGCTCACATAAAAAATATATATTAAACTTATTTAAAATAAGTAAAAAAATTATTACTATTATTTTTACTAGAAAAATTTGCATACTCGTTCCAATTTCCATTTAAAATTACTCTAAAAATGAAACAAAATAATATTTAAATAAAATGTTCTTTACATACACATTAATACTTATTTTGACCAATAAAACAATAAATCTTATTTTTTAATAAATGAACTATTAAGTGAATGTGGTGCAGCAGGTCCCATGGCATCCTGATGGTCGTGCCACCATGTTGTCGTTAACCATTTTATTAGTGGGTTTGTAGCATGTCACTTTGCGGTAATTGTCAGAGCTGTAGGAATGTCAAGGAACTTGGCATGAGTCATTGGATGCAACATGTTGTTTTGTATGTTGCATAGCCATTGCCCACAAATAAAGGCGTTAGACCGAAGATATTAGTTGGTCAAAAATTTGACAAAGCAGGTACATAGTTCATTTGCGACAAAGGGCATGAAATGACAGCCGAGGACATCGAAAGAATATGTTGTGCCAAATATTTTAAACCCTATAGATTTAATAAAACCCCAATATTTTGCCCAATGCAATCAAAATATTTTGCCCCAAAATTTTTAATGAAATCGCAAAAATATTTTTGCAAAATATTTTATTGCGAAAATAGAAAAATTGTACCACTTGGGAGGGTTGTATGACCTATCTAAGAAAAAAAAATTGCCTCAACGTCCAACTGATAGTGTCCAAAATCGAAAAATTGGTAGTCGATCTTTAGGTTTTCAGGCCTTCCAGATGCGATGGTAGGGTTTGTTTTGACCTAAACTACTCTGAAAATATGGCTACCTTCTGGATCAAGCAACCAATACCCACTTCAAACCCTTGTAGATTTGGCCTCTAATGTCCAATTGGGATGAAACAAAAGGAAAATCTAACTTTCTCAGACACTTCAAACACAATGGTGAGCTCATATCTGATGCAACAAGAACCCAAAATGCACCTACAATACAAGGCCAAGAAGGAACCCCTCCAGAATTTGGTATTTCTATCACACCTTTCTAATTCTCGAGATCATCCAAAGATGCAAGAGAAGAGCATACTCAATGCTTCAAGAATATACAATATTTCACTCAAGATCTCCCAAGAGACTAACCAAAGACACTCAACGTTCTTTGATACCATGTAAGATTTGGCTATTGAGATAGCCACCCAAGATCTAAAGGCCTATGGAAAGCACAAAATACTCAAAAGATCAATATGACAAGAATAAACTATATTCCTATCAATGAATTCAAAACAATCAATGTAGTTCTCACACAATGTGTGAGAGACCCCTTGGTTATATAGCCAAGGTGATATGCAAGATGTCATAAGATTATGACAAGTGTATCAATCATATGACATGAAATAAATTGACACAACTACCTAGGTCACAAGTAGTAGTTTTCAAAAGATAAGATAACAACTAATGACAACTAACACATTCTAGAAAGAATCTTAGGACCTAAGTAAACTTAACATACATGAATATGTCTCATAAGTTCCTAGTAAATGAAATAACCAGGTACAAGACATTTATTCACACCAACATATCCTATTCATCGATCCACAAATTATTGGGCTAAATCGGCTATGGATATTTCTAATCTTTTGATCTCGTCATATGAAAAACCATTAGCATACTCTAACCTCTTTTGATCTCTCCAATTTTGAAATGCAGCATGTTGTTGGGTGATGTCCCTAACATGAGAGATTATGACTTCTATACTTGGGGTCACTGACTACAAATGCTCATGGGTACGATATCTCTTAGCTATATTTGTCAATTCAGTTATATTTGTTTCAATTAAGTCTTGAATTGAAGGAGGGTTTGTCGGAGGGATCAGTAGAGGGTTTGCTAAAATTTGTTCCATTTTAACCCTATTGTAGATTATAAATTTATAAATTAACACTATTTTCAAATAATTTCTAAAATTAAAACAAAAACCCTAATATTTTATTGAAAAATCATATCAAACAATCAAAATAATTAAAAATTTGTGTAAAATAATTTTAAAAATGTGTTTATATATACCAAAATCTATGGGAATTAAGTTGAAGGAGGTGAAAATGGCATCAAAGATGAATATGTGTTATATCTGATATCTATTCCTTGTTCTTGGTCACAAACAATCACTATTAAAATGACTATTCACAACCTAAAATCTATTAATTATACTATTAAATAATGGATATTCGTTGTTTAGAGTTGTGCACAGGTCTCCAAAATGGATATCTATTTTTTAGAGCTACACATAACTCTCCAAAATATGACATTTATTAAAATATGACACTTATTAATATATATTATATTACTTTTTTTTTTGTTTTTTTATATGTAAGCGCTTTTGACTGGAGCTATGAACCAGTGTAGCCACATTTTTGGGGGACCACATCCCCATCATCTCTCCTTATCTTTCCATTGTGCTCACCTAAGACACTATGTGTCAAGGTTCAATAGCAACTGTCAATAGCAGTCATTGATGGGTGAGCCGATTGTGTGCCAAGTTCTTGGACTGAACTCCAGACCACTATCTCAACCCCTTCTTCTATTTATCCTTGCATGTATTTGCTTCCTCCTCGGGCCTCCACCTCAGCCTCCTTCTCACCTTCTCCTTTGATCTCCTTATCCCTCCAGCTCCTTATCTCTCCACTGCATTTTTTGATAATCTCTTTATCCCTTTGGCTCATTATCTCTCCATTGTGTTGGGCGCACCTGCACCTACACCAGCCATCTTATCTCTCTAGCATCCTCAATCTTCTATCACCTCTACCTTCTTTCTTCCAGCTCCTTATCTCTCTCTTTGTTCCTTTTGTCATCTTCGTCCTCCTCTATCCTTAGCCTTCCAGCTATCAACTCCCATCTGTAGGTTGCTTTCACTCTTGGGCCTATCCCTTCATCTATATCCTAAACTCTAATTGCTCTGTTCTTCCTTTCCTTCGTATCTCTCCACCTCTGGTTCCTTCCAGATCCTCCACCCCACCTCATCCTTCCCTCCAGCTAGCTCCACCACCAACTCCATGCATAGAATCCTTCGTATGCATCTTTTCCTCCATGGTCAACAAGGCATGAACACCACAGTTTGGTTGGACTATCACCAACAACACCTGCAACACAACTTTTCTTCATCTGCCTTTTTTGGAAGTTGGTGGGACTTGATCTTGAGATGCCCTATCAACAGGGCCTTGTGACTTACCATCATGTTGTGGGGTGAACCCCATATATTATATTACATTTATTATATATATATGATATGTATTATATACATATAATATATAATATATATTATATATTTATTAAATATATATGATTTATATGATATATATAATATATATATATATAAATTATATATTAATATATAAAAAATATATTAATTTATTAATATATTAATATAAATTTATATCATATATTAATATACGTCATATTTTAAAAAATTAAAAGTGTTCTCCAAAATGGATATCCAATTTGGAAAACACTTTAATTTTTTTTAAATATGACATATATTAATATATATTATAAATATTAGATAATATATATTATATAGTATATAATATATATTATATATTGTATAATATATATTATATACTGTATAATATATATTATGTTTATCGCTATACCGTGGTAGAAAAATATGAATATTGTGGGCTAGTGATGAGAAACACTTAACAAAAAACAACTTGCAGCCCCACAAGGAGTAAACGGTGACACTACAGTGTGGTGGTGGATGATCAATTAACTGTTGGTGGTTTCTCATTGTCCCAAGAAGGCCCAAAGTGGTGTGCGTGGGGTGGCAATTATATTTTTAACCTGTCATCTCACAACAAGCAAAGTGGAGGCATGTTATATCGTGGTGAAGCATTGATAAACAAGGAAGCCATGGCATGAGGTGGTGTGGCAATGAAATGGTGAAAAGGCTAGCCAAAGCGGTGGCGATAGGGCTTCAAAACCAAGGTGGAGCATAGAAAGCAGAATAAACCTTTATTGCAATATCGTGGAAGTCAACAGAAGTATGCACAGGATGGCAAGACATATAGGACAATACAAAATATTTACCACTCTACCGCGGCAATCAAATATGAACACTACAGGTTGGCAGCGAGACAACAAGCAACTCACAGTACCACAAGGAGTGAACGACGACACTATGATGTGGCAATGGATGATCAATTAACTATTGGGGGTTACCCATTGTCCTGCGAAGGTCCAAAGGGGTGTGCACAAGGTGGTGGTATGAGTTTGTCTTACCTTCCATCCTGCAAGAAGAAAAATGGAGGCGTGTAGTATCGTGGTCAAGCATAGATAAAAAAAGCAATCATGACACGAGGATGATGTTATTTTGGGAGACATAAATTTTATTAACAATGTATAGTGTAATTATAAAATGTTTTCAATTAAGGGTGGTGTGGCAAATGATTTTTGGGACAAGATACAAGTGCAATGATGGAAAGATGTACATAGTCAAACCAAGGATGATAGAGGGTGTTTGTAGAAAGCATAGCAGTTGTGTAGATTGGGTTGCATGGGTGTTGCTCTCTGAAATGTCAATGTATGGGATGAGTATATATGACAACGTAAACCTCATTTTCAAATTAATATAATGGGTGTTTCCCCTTAGCAACAATTTACTAATATATATATATATATATATATATAATATTATATATATAATATATAATATAATATTATATATTATTTATATATGTGAATATATTATATATTATTATAGATATATTTTACATATATTATATATTCTATATTAATATATAAAATAACATATTAATATTAATATATTTTTATATATTAATATTAATATGATAAATTGATATTATATTAGCAACATTATATTATTAAAAATATAGCTAATAACAGATATGAATTTTTCGTATTGGATATCTGTTAATAATTGATTAGGGGGAAAATAGGGTTTACCAAAATGAATTGATCAAGATGATAAACCACTATGCTTTTCACCCTAACATTATGTGATTTTGTGTGTGATAAGATGCAAATAATAATAAAAAATTAACCCTAACTGTTATAGCATCTATGAGGGAAGTTTTTAGAGCTCAAAATGGTGTGTACCTTGCTACAAGAAGCATTTTTTAGGGCACAAAGGACTCATTCACCTTTAGTGGCGAATGGGTCCCCATTAGGGTTTCTAAAATTGAAATCTGGGTTATTTTCCTTGATGTCTACACTCTCAGATCCTCAGTTGTCAACTCCCAAAAACCTGTAATAAATTTTGTAGCTTCCTTTCTTTGTTCTTGCACTATAAAGGTCAATCTTGCAACTTGAAAACTGTGGCAATCTTGCTCTAAACTTCTTCTCCACTTGATCTTCAACCTATAAATCTGCAAAAACACACTCAAGAAGAATGTAGATCTTGATATTTGAATAAGATGTGTAACAATGCTTGCAAGTAGATCTTCAATGCTAAATCAACTATCTTAGCTCAACAACATGCATGAATGCACTAAACCCTTGAATGATGAAATGATCTTGAATTCCTACCATAAACTCTTGATAATATGCCTTGAAATTCCTTTGAAATGCTCTTGTAATGCTCTAATGCTTGAAAAATTGAATGCTTAGGCCTCTTGTAAACTTGCTTGGAGAAACAATGTGAATTGACCCCTTATTTATACTAAATCTAGAGATTAACCCTGAAATTCAAACAATTCAAGCCAACACAAGATCTAGAAATGAATATTACTAAAATCTCGCTAGAATCAAATTCAAAAAGAGGGTCCTCATTAAGGGAGGACCCATTTGCCACCCAATGTGAATGGGTCCTAGCACAAGTTTTTAGGACCTTGCCTTTGGGGGGTGAAATAACATTAAAAACCCATGTCATATATGCAAAGAAAGGAGTTCTTATAGAGGGAGGACCCATTCACCACCTAGGGTGAATGGGTCCTAGCGCCATTTTCTAGTACCTTGATTTTTCCCAATTAACTGCTTTATAATTTGAATTATGGGTGTTTGGATGGATCCTCAAAAGGTGTCACAAATAAGGCTTAAATTTGAATTAAAGGGGATAATTAACTCTAATTAACCACAATTAATTAATAAGATCCTAGATAAGTGTGAAGTATGTTACAACACTTTACAACGCCATAAATAGGGTACAATTTAGGTGCATTTTATTAAAAAGGGGCCCAAGATCAATGTGAATGTGTGCAACACACTACAACATTAGACCTAGGTAAAATTAGGTTAATTCAATGACAAGTATTCCCAAATTAAGTAAGGAAAATGGATACTTTCTTTGTTACTACATTTTACCCCCACTTTAGTGAGAGGATGACCCCATGTCAAACTCACACTAAAGTAGACATTCAAGACACTAAGTATGCAACAATAACAAAGATACATAATCATACCCTATCATTTAGGCCAAGAAAAATAAAGAAAAACAAAAGGATCAAGCATAACCATTCCAATGCAATGTGGAATGGGGTTGTTTGTTTGTAATATATGTTGCTCACTCTAGGGTAGTGGAACCTTAGTCTATCCACTAGGTGAGTTATCCCAAAATATGTATATGCTCACTCTGGGGTAGTGGAACCTCAGTCTATCCACTAGGTGAGTTATCCCAATGAGGTGGAAAATGAGAGAATCATATTAGCCTCTCATACCATACCAAAGTTATCCTCTTGAAAAATTCAATAAGGTACCACAATGTAATGCTTTTTTTGTAAATGCTATTTGTAATGTCATGTATGTATTTTTTTGTTAAAGGGGATTTTGATTTGTTCGTGTAAGGTCTTCTTCTTAGGGAACATTGTGCCTAATGTCTCCAAGAGAGGAAAAGTTCATATCACCACTTATGGGATGCCTCATTCGCATCATGCCATGAAGGGATATTGTATGTGTAGAAATATCACACTCTTGGAAGACATCAAACCTAATGACACAACCAAGAAAATGACATGTCACAAGAAAAATAAAAATCATGCCATGAAATATGCCATGAAATATGCCAAAAAAATTCATCGATGTATGCCCCCACTTTAAAGCAGTTGCTACACCATCATTGTGAAATTGATTTAAAGTAGCCAATGTTTTTCCCTAAGTCATGAGAGCTTTCCTCGGAAAAATATATGCCAAGTCATATGTTTCCGAAATTTAAGTTGCATCATGAAATAGTTTCCCCCACAAATTCATAAGGGATCTATGGATTTGGGGTCAGTATGTCTTGCTACAATGTTCTCATAGCGAATGGAACTGTCATCATTCCACAAATACTTATAGAACTAGAAGAATGACACAAAGAGAGAGAAAATAAAGAAAAATCCTTTTGAGTCAACATGGAAGAGACCTAAATGTCTCAATGCCTTGTGTGATTCCCAAAAGGAAAATAAAAGACAAGTGAAAAAAAAAAGATAAGAGAAAAAGCTTTTGGGTCAACATGGAAGAGACCTAAATATCTCAACGCCTTGCATCATCCCCAAAAGGAAAACACAAGACAAGTGAAAAATGCTAACAACATAGAGAAGAATGTAGGAACATATAGAGGAATGCACAAAAAGAGAGAGATACATCATATGAAACATCATGGTGGATCACATTATGCACATGTAATCATATAAAAGAAACATGAAAATGCAAAAAAGAACACTTGTAAGGAAAATACAAGTTAACCTAAAGCAGGTCATATGCATGCCAATCTCAGTTGGTATAAATGGAAGGTGGACAACTAGCCAAAGGGAGAAGATCAAGTGTCGAACTAGGGGAAGCACCAAGTTCAACACTTTTTTTAGGAGATTTGTCATTTAAGTTCATAGAAGAAGAAGAAAATGTATTCAACTCATCATGCACTTCTTCATCAATCTTTGTAATGTTAATGTCATCATCTAGATTTATCACAACTGTAGGTTGAATGACAATGTCCATGGAATGTTCCTTTTTATGTTGTGATAAGGAGATAGAGTCATCGTGCATTACTTCAGGTAAGTTTGGATTTTGATTTTTTATGTTGTTGTCTTATTGAGTTTGTAACTTATAAGCAATAGCACATCGCCTACGCCTATGCTTTTTAGCACTTTGATTCCTTTTTAATCTATTGTCAATTTTTGTTTGTGTAAGAGTGGGTTTGTCAATTATAGGTGTCTTCTCTTCCTTAGGAGGAATAGAAGAAATAACAGTAGCTTGTTCAACCACTTTCTCTTTGACTTTATAAACTTGTTTGACTCTAGGAGGGACAACGAGATTGTTTGTGTTTTCTCGTGGTCTCTTATAGGAAATGGTAGGAGGTTTTTCTATAGGTTGTTCTTGTATGTTTGGAAGGGCTTTAGGTTCAATCATTGCTTCGTCAAGGATAGGTGTTTCAGATATAGGTTGAGGTATGTTTCGAAGGGATAATTTTGCTATTTTCTTTTCCCTGAACTTTTGATATTATTTGAAGAAGAAATTCTCACAAGGTTTGATAGCCTCCATAGGCTCAAGTTAAAAGAAATCTAATGAAAAAATTCCCTCAGGCCAAGGCAGGATTAAATCCACTATGATGCTAGTAAAGATATCATTTCCAAATGGAAACTTTAGACATTTATGCAAAACCAAAGGGACGAAATTCATGGAGAAAAGCCATGGATGGCCTAGCTTCACATGAAATTGGTTGATTGTGGGATGATGGAAAATGATACATTTACTGTTTTCAGTCCAACCTTTAAAGGGAGATCTATCAATCCTATCATAGGGCAAGCAAACCCATTATGCATCTTGATCCATCCTTTTGGTTTGTCATATGTTTCTTAATATAGCTCATGCACATATAAGAATTATTCAGTGATCACATTCTCTCCATAGATGGGATCAATCAATATCCCATTAGTGGGCTTGTCATTGATTCAGCTAGCTATGTGACAAGGACCATCAGGTGCATGCTTAAGTATGTCTTTTTGTGAGAAAGTAATGTCAAGAGGATTTTTAGTTGAGCCCTTACAAGGTCTAGCTTTGATAAATGTTATCATTTAAATTGGTTGTTCTTCATTTATGTTTTCATCATCCGTGTCAAAATTCATCACTTTGTTCTTCATTTTGCTAGTTTTGACAAATGAAATATTGTGCTTAGGCATGGGATTTGTAAATATTTACAAATTTTGATTAGGAGGAGCTACAAAATTATTACCTTTATCATTCACACCTCCAATTTAAAGTTGAATATTGTCAATAAGGTCTTGCACAAGATGTTTAAGATGCTTATAGTATTCTGTACCATGTCCATTTTGTTGATGGTAATGAAAATAAGCATTTTTTTGAAAGCCTCTAGGAAATGGTATATTAGGATAGGAGGTAACATAAGCATGTTCTTGTTAATAAGATGCAACATGATATTATGAAGGGTATCAGGTAAAGGAGTGAACTCTCTCTCCTGTTCCTTGAAAGGAGTTGTCATCTTGATAGCAGCCACATGATTATTAGTTTGTTGACTTGTTTGAGGTGAATTTAGTTGTAAAAATCCCTTATTCTGCTTCTTGAAAGTTTGATAGCTATTTTGAGTTGTAGATTTGAATTGTTCGGTACAACTAGGGGGAATTTTCACATCACGACTGCAAGTCAAATTTTGATAATCATGAAGGGTTGTACATAACTATGTGAAGGATGGAAATCTCAACATTTCAAGTTTTCTTTATATTTTATCTTGTAAGTTAGCAATAAACATTCATGGAAGGTTGGCATCAAGAATCCTAATGTTTACTTGTGAATAAAGTGTTTGATATCTTTCTATGAAATCAATCACTTTCTCATCCTCTTTTTGTTTGCACGTGATTAAATCAACAAGGGTCATCTTGGGACCCATGTGAATATGAAAGTGGTTGTAAAATGCATCAATGAGTTTGTTGAATGAACCAATTGAATTGTTTAGCAAAGAAGACAACCACTCTAAAGTGTTATCCTTCAAGGACCTAGGGAATAGCTTAGCCAAAATTTTATCCTTAAAGATGAAATCACTACGCAAGGTTGTGAAAGCAGAAACATGGCTTACAAGATCTCCTTTTCCACCATATTTCTCAAATCAAGGGACTTTTATACCTTGTGGAATTTGCACTCTTAATATGTCAAAAGATAGCGGGTTGGATTTGATGTATTGTAAATGTTGATTATTGTTGTTTTGTTGTAATGTTGCAACTTGTTGTTCAAGGGATGTCATAGTTTACAAAAGTGAGCTAATGAGAGGATCATTTTGATTGTAAGGTTGAGGAGAATAAGGTGAAGTGGTGTATGTATGCAAGAGGGCTAGTGAATTGTAGGTTGGTGAAGGTGGATTGTTGAGGAGTAATTATGTTTGAATGGAAAAGGTTGTAAGTATTTCCTACGGGAATACCTATGGAAGTGCACACAGTGCTAGCAGGAATGAATTTTTTGGTTGGTTGAATGGTTGCGGTAGGTTGCAAGGTTGTTGTAGGTTGTAAGGTTGTTGTGGGTTGAAAGGTTTTTGTGGGTTGTGTACTAGTGTATGTAGGAATGGAAATTGGTATCGTGGAGGATGGAATTGGAATTCCACCTTGGCTTAGAGTGGACCTCAAAGCTTGAGTGGAAGTAGGGACGGTGTTGTTAACAAGTGGCACACTAGTTGTAGGAGATAGAGTCATGGGAAGTGTAGTATGCAAATTATGAGTCATGGAGGGTTGATTATCAACACTATTGGTAGGAGAGTTAGGAAACCCAATTTCCATGACGAGTGAGATATCACAGGATGACATGAGCCTGAAACTACATCTTACAATAGTATTACTATTAGAACACAAGTTGTAAATATCATACAAGTTTTACAAACCTAGTGTGCAAAACCTAAATGGAAAAGATTTTAATGCAATGACCTAGAATGGAATGAAATTTTTAAATTCTAAGCAATGCAATTTACTAATTACATAATGCAATAAACTGAAAAATGAAATTTTGAATTTTGATAATGCACTAAATGAAGGAATTTAAGCTATATGCAAAGAATTTTATGAAACACCAAATCAGGAAACTAAAATAGGAAAGTAACAACTATAAACAGAATCCTAAAACTAAGATTTTAATTTCCAAAAAATGCAAATAAAAAATCTACCAGGGACTCATTTGCCAATAAGGGTGAATGGGTCCTGGTTAGGTACTTTCGAGATGGTTTTGTTGATTTCTAAGTGATTTTTAATACTTTTTTAGATGCAAGAAGGCTCAGGTTTGACCTAATAAAGGCGAATGGATCCTTGATTAGGGTTTTTAAACTATTTTTGGATGATTTTCAAGCTTTTAGTAATGTCTTTCAATTCTAGGTCTGAGGCAATAAGTTTCAGATTCAAATTTTCTATAAATGCAATGTGAAAATGCAATGAAATGATGAATGCAAAGACCTAGGTTGAAATGCAATTTTATGATATCTAAATAATATGCACTATGACTGATTTATTTTTGTATTTTTTAGATTTAGAGAGATGCAAAACAATACCAATCTAAACCCTAAATGGGATGCAAGTTTTAAATGCAAATCAAGAAACCCTAAATGAGATCTAATTCAATGCAAATGAGTGCAAGATCTAACCTAGGATGCAATGAAAGACTTGAAAATTAGAAAATTTCAATATTCACTATGTCGGGTTCACCATTAATGATTAGGGGAAAATAGGGTTTACCAAAATGAATTGATCAAGATGATAAACCACTATGCTTTTCACCCTAATATTATGTGATTTTGTGTATGATAAGATGCAAATAACAATCAAAAACTAACCCTAACTATTATAGCAACTATGAGTGAATTTTTTAGAGCTCAAAATGGTGTAAATATGCAAACACACACTCAAGAGGAGAAAAACTTGTTGATTGTTAGTGAATGGGGGTTTTCCTAAGTCAAATCTAGTTTAGGTAATTAAACCAAATGATGAAATAAGGGAATTGAAGCATGAAACATGAAATATGTAATTGATGATTCTTTGGATGTTGTCTTGGAGTGTAAATCTGTAAACTAACATGAAGTGGCCATGAAGAATTTAGATCTTGATATTTTAATAAGATGTGTAACAATGCTTGCAAGTAGATCTTTAATGCTACATCAACTATCTTAGCTCAACAACATGCATGAATACACTAAACCCTTGACATGATGAAATGATCTTGAATTGCTGCCATAAACTCTTGATAATTTGCCTTTAAATGCCTATGAAATGTTCTTGTAATGCTCTAATGCTTGAAAATTTGAATGCTTAGACCTCTTGTAAACTTTCTAGGAGAAACAATGTGAATTAACCCCTTATTTATACTAAATCTAGAGATTAACCCAAAAATTCAATTAATTCAAGCCAAAACTAGATCTAGAAATGAATATTACTAAAATCCCACTAGAATCAAATTCAAAAATGGGGTCCTCATTAAAGGAGGACCCATTCACCACCTAAGGCGAATAGGTTCTGACACAAGTTTTCAAGACCTTGCCTTCAGGGGTTGAAATAACATAAAAAACCCATGTCAAATATGCAAAGAAAGGGGGGTCCTATAAAGAGAGGACCCATTCGGCACCTAGGGTGAATGGGTCCTAACACCATTTTCTAGGACCTTGATTTTTCCCAATTAAATGTTTTACAATTTGAATTATGGGTGTTTGGATGGATCCTCGAAAGGTCTCACAAATAAGGCTTAATTTTGAATTAAAGGGGATGATTAACTCTATTTAACCACAATTAATTAATGAGACCCTAGATAAGTGTGAAAGTATGTTACAACACTTTACAAGACCATAAATAGGGTATAATTTAGGTGAATTTTATTAAAAAGGGGCCCAAGATCAACGTGAATGTGTACAACACATTTCAACATTAGACCTAGGAAAAATTAGGTTAATTCAATGACAATTATTCCCAAATTAAGGAAAAGGGATACTTTTTTTGTTACTACAAAAACATATATTCATTTTGTTAAAAACAGATATCCGTTTATAATGGATATCCATTTTGCTTTGGTTTTACCATAGCAAAATGTAATTTTTACCAACTCAACCAAAATTTATGTTGCATTTTTTTTTTTTGCATCGCCACTGTTTGGCCCCTCATGATCCTGCGCAGACCCAGGTGTAACAATCATCCTATAATATGGGATGTGAAAATCCTATATATATGCATATGTATTGAATGAAGAAATATGGAAGCATATGATTATGTGTTAAAAAATTTATGTATACCTTCTACAAACTCTCCTCAAATCTCTACCCATATTTCTTAAATGAAAATGAATAATTCTCTAGAATTTGATTGTTTTAAGATTACACAATGTAACATGCAAGTATGCAAGCAAATTAAAATATTGAAACAAGAAATTATAATTCTAAATGCAACTTCTATATCTAAAGTGCAAAAATTTACTAATTCTAACTTGTAATTTCTCAAAATGAAGATCTTAAACAAAATAATGCACATTTTCACCTTTTTTACGAAATGCAAAAATACCTAAATGAATATAATGATCACTTTAAGATTTGATTTCAGATCCGAAATTACCTAACATAGATTTGTAAATTAAATTAGGATGTAGATGTGGCCCATGATGACTGAAATTAACCCTAATGTAACCTATAATGCAATATTCAATATATAATTTCTTTTTGGATTTTAATGCTTTTATGATGCAAAAATGAATGCCTAAATGAACAATACGAAACAATGTAATACAAATCTTATATCTAAGATGATATTCTTTAGATTTCAAAAGTTCTATAATGTTAATATGTTGGGTTCACCAAAATGATATGTAAAAAAATTGAAACCCTAGGACTCCACCTTAGGATTTCATGGACTTTTCCATGGGGCCATATCATTAAAATTTGAGATTGGTTGGGATATGAGATTGACTTGCAACCTGAAGGTGAATTAATCAATACTAGGATCTAAATTTGAATGGTTTAGAATGGATTTTGTATGAAATGAAATGATGCATTTAAAAGAGTATGAAAATGCATTGTTCTAATCCAATTACAAGAAAAAAGGAAATAGGAAGTCAAATTCTGAGAGTGGATCTAAAAAGAGCAGAGTAATGTGCACCTATATAGTTTGAATCTAAGTTGATTTTAGGTAGATTAGGGTGCAAGGACACCTCAGCCTAGGTATCTGAAATTTAAATATGCTTTTACAATTCTTAGGTACCTAGTTTGTAGCTTCTCTATTTCTGGATCCCATTGTCAGATCTTTATCTATTGATGAGATATTGTAGTTTTTGTATCTTCTCAAGTTGTAAGGATTGAATGTATGAATGAGTGAGTTGTCTTCAAGTCTTCCTTTAACCCTTTTTTAGATTTGTACCTGCACATTCAAATGGAGAGGAAGGGTTGTGCCATATAGGGGTTTGTCTCAGTCAAACCCCATGTTGGTGTTTCCACCTCCATAATGGAAAAATTGATTAAAGAGAGGTTATCCTTTTGAGGGATAGAGGCTAAATGATAAATAAATGATTAATCAACAATGAAATGCCTAAATGAATAATTCAAAACATTGGAATGCAAATATTAGATCTAAGATTATATGCTTCAGGTTTTAGAACATCTATAATGTTAATGCTATAATATGAGAATTTAAAGTAGATATAACATGCATTACACATAAAGGAAATATTTAAGTACTCAAAATTTAAGGTCATATGTGAATGCTACCAAGAAAATATCTTCCATACTTGCACTAGAGTTCTTACAAAGATAATTTCATAATTATTCAAACCATCAAATTATCAAATATAAAATTGAGATAGAAAAGAGGATGTGCTTTCAACTCTAGAATTTAATTTTATCAATTACACAATTTTATCTCATTCATTTTCCACTTCGTCTTCATCCAATGTTTAAAAATTGACCACTATAAGGTAAATCAAGCAATATAATAAGAGCAATAATCAAATAATACACTAAGAGAAATCCCATAATCGTGTGTAACCATATTAAATTAATCTATAACTAATTCATGCACTCTTGAGCATGTTGTAACTTGTGTTTATAAATACATGAATAATATGTATCACTTTAAAGCTCAAAGTTGAATACTCATAAGCATTTAATGTTCCTTTCATTTTTAATGTGTCTACTATTTCAACCATTTCTTAATATATTTAGCTACATAGCCAATGCCACTATTATCATTATTTTTCTCTACCTATAATGGCTAAGGGATCTCATGCTTATGCTAACCAATTCATATTCTTTTAAATCCACATTTTTTTCATAAGATTATAGTCGTGATCGTATAATTTATCAAATGTTGTAAATATAGAAGAACTATCAATGGAGCTACTACCCTTAGGATCATTTCCACAAATAAAAGACGATTTTGTCTTGTGAATATTATTTTTCTTTGGAGGTGGAAACCAACCATATATAGATGGATCCATAAATTGAATTAAAGATATTTTGTGAGATTTAAGATCAAAAATTTATTCTTCTACACCAATAGATGTGTTCTAATGCACCCTAGTCATCACTAAGGAAAACATTGTCCTTGTATAGGGATCTTGTTTTTATTTAATTTCTTGTTGTTCTTGATAATGAATATCCTATGTTGGTTGAGTTAATATAATAATATTTTTAGGTTGGTTAATCATCTGAAAATGGATATATGAATGATCATCTACATGTATAGCATTCCTTTCATCACCATGGGAAAAAAATATAGCCATGTGTAGTTTGGATGGCATGACCCTTATATCATGCATCCATGGATGACCCAAAAAAAATAAAAAATTGCATGTTAATTTCTATGGTATAGTGAGTGGTCCAATTGTAATAAAAATAATAAAGATACACAAATAATTTCTAGCATTGAGAATAATATGTATGTAATTTTATTAAAAAATGATATACTCATGTTTAAATTTTGTAAACTTTTTTATTACCATGTATATCACTCTAATCTAGAATTATGAGTTGGGATTGTTAAACATATAAAAATAAATGCACAATAATCAAATAAAAACACTTAGGTCTAGATGTAATGTTGATTTGACTATGACAGATGTATCTGACTAATTCAATAATATGCCAAACAATTACAGACAACTCCTTAATACTAAGAAAAACTATTGTTGAAGCTCTAGGTATGTCACTTTCATATTACTAAGAATAGTTAGTTATAAGCAATACTTATCTGTTTGGCATGACAGCTACTTGGTGATGTAGAATGTAGGTGTAGGAGCTATGTGTTATGCACCACTTTTTTCTTTTTTGACGTTATCACATTGGGATCTTGTGCCAGTAATAATCTTTATTATAATATTTTGATAGCATTTGAACTCATGAATTTGACAGAGAAACTGTATTGTCATAAAAGTTGGTAGAAGACATAGAAATACTTTTTCAAACAAATTCCAAGAATAGAAGTGTAGCAGCCACTAATGATAAATGGGTGTCTTAGTACACAATCTTTTACTTTTATTTGTTTTTGTTTTAGTGGAGAAACCGCCGCCAAGGACTACCCTAAGTAGGCAGCAGCTATCCAGCCCCACAAATACACTTGGCATGGATAGATCTAGCTAAAGTGTAGAAAAAACCCACCTATGTACATATAAAAATGCATAAAAAACATACATAACATCATTCCATCCGAGCAGGGGCCACCAAAATTAAGAGCGATAGGAAATAGAAAACTGAACGACAATGACCGACAACAGATGACAAATAAACTAACAACAAACGACAGGTGTATCGATGGTGTTATCAGGTTGCATGCCTAAATTAAATTCAAAAACCACTCCCTCCTCGCAAGTTTCCTCACATACGTATTTCTATCTCTAGAGGTGATTACGAGTTCATTGACGTGACTGGGGGAGCATTGGTGGATAGATTTCAGAGTGCAATTTGAGATTTCTCAGCCCACACTAGAATACGCTACTTTGGTTCAAGTGCATCCTACTTTGTTGGTGGGAAGGGTGAGGAACCTCATCCTCTCTTTGTAGACTAGTAGAGGAATCTCCAATAGAGTATGATGGGTTCATTAACCATAGAGGCCCTGATGTTAAAGAAATGTTTGCTCTTCAGCTTTACAATTCCCTGCATAATTTAGATGTGCAAGCGTTTCTTGATTTTGAAGAGAGGTAAATTGGATGCTCGTTTCCTTCTACAATTACAATCGCCATCCAATCCACTTCAGTTCACATAGCTATCTTCACCCTAGGATACGTAGAGTCGGTCTGGTGTTTGGATGAGTTACACTTAATGTTAGAGACAACTACCATGATCATTCATACGTTTTATGATGGTGTGTAGCATTCTGATCTCCATCTCATTGAAACAAGAAAGTATGTCAATGCATTTGTGACTCACACATAAAAGCGGAGGTATAGAAAAGATCAACTTGAGGCCTAGGAAAAGGTCCTGAAAAATGGATCACTTACCGCTGGCTTTGAATCCAACAAGTATAAGAAGTAAAGCTTCTTTTGTGTTCTTTTAAATCTAGCCCTTTTACTTTTCACAAAACTTTAGTCAGCATAGATGTCTTTCTTATGAAATCCTCTTTTCCCTTGTAATTTCAGCAATAACGATCTATGTGAAAGCATAGTGTTAGAAGTGAAGAAAGAGTTAGAGAATTGGAGTATTCAGTAATCTAGCATATAAAATAGGTTTATGTTTATAAATTTCATTATTTTGTGTATTTTATAAGATCTAACAATTTTTTCATTGATCTAGACACCAACATTGGATGGAATGCTAGTAAAGAATAGACATAATACTTTGATTGGGTGGAGTCATTTCCAAGTGTATATCAAGTTATCCTCTAGTTGAGTTGGACTAATGAGGGTGGTATAGGTTTTCATTGTTTCAATCTCACCATTCATATGTTTTGACATCCTCACTTATTGGGACATAGACCAAAACACTTTTTGGTTTCTAGGACCTTTAGGGGAGTGGAACACAAATTTCTCTTAGGTATATCACATAATGGGTGTCCTTGTAAGAATGGACATACTTGTATTATAAGAAATATTTATAGGATGAGATATAAGACAAGGTAATTTTGATGGGAGATGATAACCCAAAGGATACATTTAGGATCCAACTTACTTTTATTCCTCCATGTCCCATTCCATCCTTATGAAAGGTTGCTATTGATTTAATTTTCACCCACTTTTCAAGAGACAAGAATACAACCATGCTTAGATGGTGAAGGTAGTGATCATTGAGTAAAGTGATAAATTTAGTCTTTACTTAGGGAGTTGATACTATAGGGAGTTGATCATCCTACACTTCTTAGGGACATGAGGTGGCATAAAATTCATCACTTTGATATGGTCACATAAGCACTTGTGTGACTTTAACTAGGTGAGGACTAAATTATAAACCCTGTAATGACAAAAAATGTGTCCCCTTACATTTTCGCATTTGTTTGGGCCCCCCTATTAAATTGAGCATAATGTTGCCTTGATTTAGTGTTGTAATGTGTTTAACACATTCACATTAAATCTTTGGTCCTTGTAAACTAAATGAACCTAGTTGTGTGTTATTAAGGGTGTTATAAAGTGTAGCTTTACACTTTCACACTAACCTAGGGATTCTGTAATAAATTGGGCTTATTTATGCCTTATTTGGTCCTATTTTGCATCCACAAGCCTTGATTAATGATTCTTTTCAAGATTAATCGACATCTACCAATATCAATCACTTAATTCATGTGGTTTTTGGATTGTATGGCCTAGATTTAGTGATCTAGGACTCATATGCCACCTTGAATATGGGTCCAACCTCGATTTTAGGGCCCCCAATATGGATTTCACATCAATCTAAGCATTTCTTGAAAAATATTTCCAAAATCTTAGCTTAATGGGACTCATAGGCCACTTCTGGCATATGAGTCTCATGTGGCTTAAACCTAAATTAAATTCAAATTCTTGGTGGGATTTTATTCTCCCAGATCTGATGTTGGCTTGTAGTTAGGGAAATTTGGCATAAACAAGTATAAATACAAAGTTATTTCACTCATTTTTCACCTAGCAAGTTGAATAAGCATCCTTACAGAAAATTTGAGTTTACAAGAGCATTCAAGAGCTGATTGTCAAGTGTTTTAGAGTATTATTCAAGTATCAAGCATCATGTCAAATTCATCATGCATCATGTTTTTTTTTGAGCTAACATTTGTGATGTAGGGTTTTATGATTCAAGCAAGCATTCAAGTCAAGATCCATATCATTCAAGCAAGAGTCAAGATCCACATTCATGCTAGCCATCTCATACATGTTTGCAACACTTTATTTCTAGGTGTATAAACTTAAAATCAGTCAAGACATCTAATTAATTAAATACTCTAGAGTTATTTAATTAATATTTCTTCTACTTATAAATAAATTCTCAATTTATTTATATGGTTCATGTCTCTTAATTTTCCAAATCTAAAATCACAATTCCTCTAATTTAATTAAATAAACAAATTTCTATAAGTTTGTTTTATTTAATTAATTTTCACTAATCCCAAATTTGGAATTCAAGCTCATGCCTACAACTTTTCATGCCACCTCACT
>VDFB02345841.1:0-18498 GCA_007258455.2 Sequoia sempervirens | reverse complement strand
GAATGTTTATAGGTTCCACAAAATAAGAATGTTTATATAATATGAATATATACTTAAAAATACATGTACATTAATTTGATATATCATAATATATTTTGGATGCATCTAAAACAGGAAGTAAACATTCTATTTATATATATGTTGTGCGTGTATTATAATATTTAACGTATCTAAAAGAAGGATAATAATAAAGAATAAAGAATAAGTAGAGAGGGGCTCGACCCTGTTACTGGTAGCAGACACTGATAGAAAACAAAGTAATATTAACACCTACCTTACGGGACCAAACGAGATATATTCTTGCTACAACAGACACCGATAGAAGATGAAATAATATATATACTTATTATATTAAAATGTAACGGGTGCAGTGCACAACGAATGGTAGAAGGTAACTAAGGGTGAATATTGTTATTAGATTTCATGAAAATATACCCTAAATCCATGATCTTAGCAGAACAAGGTGAGAAAGGAAACTTATCCGATCTTGTTGAAGTAAATCCGTGAAACTGTGAGGAGTCGAGTCCCCATTAGCCTCTAAATATAAAGGAATAAAATAAATTAAAAAAGAAAGAAAGAAAAGGAAACAAATTTAAATCGCTTCTGATTCCTGATTAAAGTTGAATTAATCTACTTCGCCTGTAGGCTAAGGTGGGTGCTCAGCATAACCATGAAGAAGGCGAGCCCATCTCCGAAGGAATTCTTCACTTGTGAGCATGTCAATAGATTAATAACCTGCAATAGAAATGAGCAAGTTAATCTTGAGACAAAAAGGCGAGAAAGGTAAATACCAGTCAACAAGAGGGTTGCCAGTTGTGATCATTTACTCACTGGTAGGTATATCATCTGTGTAGCATAAATTTTCTGTGTAGTACCTGTTAAACTCAGAGAAGCAGTAAGGACCAAAATAATTTTGCAATGGTCATACAAAATTAGTGATCATGGTGTCACGATGCACTAAATCACTCTAGTCACATCTATTTAAGCCCTCACCTGTCAATGACAGGGAGGTGATTGTTCAACTCAAAGTTGTAAAAGGTGGGCGCCATTAGTTATCACTTCTCTAATTCACGCAATTATGTTTTGCACCTAGGGCGATAGCACCTTGCTTGGATGCTTGATCTGGAGTCACCATTCACATTAATATCGGAAGTCACGTGAATAAGAATATTAATGGCTGCATTTAATTATGTACGCAATGGTACGCCTAGACGTGACAGTTGACTGTGGAAGATGAAAAGTAGATGCTTTTGTAGTTGTGCTCAATGGTCATCTCCCTGTTGATTAGAAGGCAATGAAAAAGACATTAAATTCTAGCATAATCGTAGAGTATGGCGTGGCTGGGACAATAAGTTTAGTGAGAATAGTGCATAAAACTGTAAATAATAATATGATTAGCTGTTAATAGTTAATGACATCATTAGATTACAGGATAAACGAATGCCAATTTAGCTCGCATACTTAGCAAAAATATTACTGATATTCTTATCCTTACCATTAATATGTATATTGTTATCATAGCATCTAAAGTAACAGCTCAAGCCACCAACAGAGTAAAAAAAAAAAGGGAAACAAGATCTGGTGTTGGATGCTTCCCAGTTGACATGCCATAAAACATGATAGGGCTCTGGAACTTAAGGGTGAAACTGCAGGCATTTTTATTGATCCCTGCTATTTGGACTCTAAGTGTCTGGTTATGAAGTAACATGATTATGCATAATCATTAAGGTTTGAATAGTAAAACAGTTGAAGACGGTGGTTGTAGGATTCCTATGCTCCATTGCAGTTTCGCAACACCTCTACTGCTGTAAGCTAGTTAGTATGCTCCATTAATCCTGGGTCAAACATATTCTATCTATGAAAAAAAAAAAAAATGGTTCAATCTATAGTTCAATATTATCTTCTCAAGCAAGGCCCTCTTTTGGTAATTCCATTCATATGAGAACACTCATAGTGGCGTTAAATTCAAAGATTAATAACGAAACCATAGATATCTTTCACGTGAAATTTAAACATATACGTATGGGAGCTCTTGATAAATAAATAAAATATACGCTAATAATAATAGCCAAAGGAATAACCATGGCTCTTTATAGTGGTAGAATTTTAAATATAAGTTAAAAGGAGTGATGGAAACTCCCATTAAAATAAAAGAAACATGTTTAAGTAAATTTAAGAAGTAAGAAAATAAAAGTTAAAGGGAGAGCTATAAGGTAAGAAAATAAAAGTTAAATGGAAGATCCACGTGACTTATAAGTTAGAAAATTAAGTACTAAATTTTTTTTATTTATTTATTAGATTTTAAGTTACTTTAATTCAAATTATGGTTAAAAATAAATAAAAATAAAGAAAAATAATTATATGAGTAATTCCTTAAAAAAAATTAATAATAATAAGGATTATTAAATTATACACATAATGTGTAGCTGATACTTAATATTCGAATATGATTAATTAGTTAATTAAAGTTTTGTATGAGTACGAAATTGGCAGAGATAAATTTCCTTATGTTCTAGAGTAATCTAATATTATTAAGTGGATACTCAATCGGGCATGAATCTAATTAAGACTACTACCAATATTCTTGATGGTGACTAAACGATAATGTGTTTCTAACCTTAATAATTATTATCAGATTATAATAATAATGTCATTAATATTTAGTTTGTGGGTATTGAGAAATAATGATAATTTGGTTTAGTTGGTGAAATAATATTGTCATTATGTAAGAGAAGATTGTATAAAAATGATACTACATATGATTAAATCACTTTTTAAACTATATGTGCAAAGTATGCGACCATGCTCATGAATAGTTGGTCATCACTATCTACTTGGTTAAGGTTTAAAAAAAAAAATGGTTGGGTTTTTCTAGTGAAAACTTTAGGCATGACACTTGGTATCAGAGCCCTAGGTTGCTACTCTAGGGAACTTTGGGAATAAATTGGGCATTGGGAGTTGTGTGTGTAGATAAATGTGCAAACCTCTTTGTGGTAACTAGAATAAAATGTTGATAGGAAATATCCTAGATAACTTACCTTATATAAAAAAGAGAGAATACAATGGTTATTACCCAACCTAGTTAGAGTTGGGATGTACCCAATGGTCGAAGATTGATCAAAGTAGGTGGTTCAAAAAAATTGTTTAATAGAAAGCACTTGATCTTTAAGAATAAATTAGAAAAAAATAGGTTCCCTTGATTTAAGTAAAGAAGGTGGATGACCTAGTCTAGCTAACAAGGGCTATGATGTTAATCTAGTCTTTGGTATTAAAAATTCTTAAACCTTAAAAAGGTATAGTTGAGTATTTGAAGCATAGTCCCTCTATAAAGAGCATAAATAGTGTTATAAGACATCATATTGTGTGCTATTAAAGAAGCATTATTTTGTTGACTTCCTAAGACTATAATTTTTAAAATACAATAATAATGCAACTTCTTAAAAATATGGTTGTTTTGGGAGCAACACATTTTCTTATAGAAACCTTAGTATAAATAAAGGATAAAAATTGTACGTTTGGAAAACTGATCACTAGGTAAGGGAAGGAATTATATGAACCTCAAAAGGGGATTGAATGTGTAAAAGTTTTTGGTGGAATAAGATTAGATCTCTAAACCCTTAAATTGATTAAATCAAAGTGACAACAAGAATGGAATAATATAAAATCCTTGAATTGTGTATTATGAGGAATTTGAGCAATCATATAGTTAGATTTAAACTCTTGAAAAAGAGTAAAACTAAACCTTTAGGGTGTAGGTTGTTAGACAAAAGAAAATTAAGGACTTGTTTACAAATTGGTATTAATACACGCATGAACTAAGAATCTTTTACACCTTGACCACGAAATTTATAGGCCCTATTCTATTACCCAAAGGTATTGATTTACATATAAGTGTATAAGGGTTAATCTCGTGAAGCAACAAACAATTCACTTTATGGTTGGTAAGAAAAAAAAAATTTCATGTATGATGGCATCAACTAAGGATAAAAGCCTTGCAATGCATAGTAAATCCAATTTTTAAAAGTGGTCAAAATCATATTTTAGCTTGAATTAAATGGGTAAACTTTAAGTTATCCTAACACTTTTGCAAGTAAACAAAGACTTAGTGAATGTAATAGAAATACAATAACTAATAAATCTTGGAGTTGTTTTACCAATAGACTAAAATAGCAAATGATAGAACATGATTCAAGTCATAGGTGAGAATGTATAGAAAGTTGCAACTAAGTTAAGATTGGTGAAAATTGAATTAGATATTGTATAAATAACTCACTTCTAGAAAATTAAACATCAAACCTTTGTGATGAGACCATATCAAAATGTGAACTTGATGTTAAAACTTTATCTAGAATGCATGCTATTACTACTTTCCTTATAAATGAGCTAATAAATAAAGACTTTTTGAAGCCAAAATAATAAAATATTGTATGTCTAATATGAAGTAATAACATATTCAATTAGGTGTTGACCTTTAAGGTTGTGTATATGTCACAAGAATTGAAGAATCAATTGTTTGAATTTATAAATTGGGTGAGGAATTATGTAAAGATTTTTAGTGAATTGAATGATTGAGAAACTAAATGGTATCATCAAGGACATGAAAATTTCCATGAAAAACTCCCAACTGATGTTGTGCATTTCTAGATACCAATGACTAGTACTCTTGAGGAAAATATGTGTGTGTGTGTGTGTGTGAAAGAGAAACACACTGGAGAAAACTTAGAGGTAGGAATTGTTACTCATTGTATGTCTTTAAACCTTAAGAAGTTAGAAATAATTGTGATTACAAAAAAAAAAAATTATGATTATAACATGTGATTAAATAAGTCAACCTTAGGTAGTGAAATGTAATATTTGTTTAAAAATATGTATAGATTAATGAGTTGTGAAAATTATTATTCTATGATTTATCATGTGTTTTATGAATTGAGTGTGCTTTCTTCTCTTGTATTATAATGTTTCAAAAGAAAATGATTGATTAACTTCTTTGTTGACTAGGAAACATTCTTTATCATGTTGCAAAATATATATAATGGAAATTACCATATGGATATGTTAGTGAACATGTAACAAACATAGTTGAATGAAAGAGGAAGGACAATATGGATTCAAATATAGAAAACCAATATTGATCATATATGTGATGTTGGACAATGGATTAGTAAGATAAAAGTATGATATACCATGTATTGTTAAACCTAAGAAAATGGAGTACTACCTAGGCTATAGTTGTGCATCATCTAGTGATTTCCTTTACATATGCAAAGTGAGTAGAGATTTACAAAATTGAGAAGAAAAGTGAATTTCACCTAAAGAAAATGGAGTGTATTTAAGTACATTGATTTTGCTATGTTATATGAAAATTTTCATAGAGTGTATTGTGTTATGTCATGTGATGTGAGACCAGTAAATGTGTTGTGCCCCAAGTATGAGATATAGGGTATCCGACTTGGGATAAGGGTGGTGGACGTCTAGTACGATCCCCTATGTGTACCCTTTGTGATGGTCCATTGTGTAAGTTAGCTAGTTAAGAAATGATGTAAACATGATATGTGTGGACGTGTGTTTATTAAATGCAATGTGATGTATTCCTTTGTGTTAGTATTGTTTGTATGTTAAATGTGTACCCCTAGCATTTGGTTCCCCCCTAATGGGAGTGTGATGCCAGCTAGTGTAAATAGGGGTTGAGAGGCACATGGTCTACCATCAGGAGATTACGAGCTCAGGGTGTTGTCCCTAATCCTGATAAAGGATCTATGTCAAGTCATTGTAATCTTCCCATGGACGTTGATCGTGGCCTACTCCCCCACATATGAGAGCCACACTTGTTGGTTCATAGTGCAAACCTATTCCTTGATGTTTATAACCCATGGGTAAAGGATGGAATAACATGGACTACCAATGATTCATACTTATGTGGTCAGGGACCACCAGTTACTCATATTCATGTGGTCAGGGACCACTAGTGCTTCATGTTTATGTGGTCAGGGACCACCAGTGATGTATATTAATGTGGTCAGGGACCACCCGCTATTCATATTTATGTGGTCAGGGACCACCAATTATTGCATGCTATAATACTTATGATGTGGTTAGAGAACCACCATTCCCCTCCTCCCCTTAGGTGGCTTATCAAGTCACGTGGTGTTTGTAATGTGCAAATTTTATTGTTGAAATATGAATTATTTATAATTGATGTAACATGTTGTAAACATGTTATTTCATGCTTAACCTATTATTAATACAAAAAATATATTACATGTTAATTTAATATTTTAATATAATATATTAAAAATAATTTAATAATATAATATATTAAAAATAATATAATAATATAATATTAAAAATAAATTATATATAATTATTTTGGAACACCTCGCCACGCAAACCCCAAAGGACAACATAAAACAACAATTTATGGCACAATTATTTTTTATAAAAGTAAACTAACATAAGATATACATTAACTTACAATACTTGAAACACAATTATATATATACAATATCTAACTACGTCCTCTGGGGTACACGTGAAGACATTACTAAACATAAAACCATACCATAAGGATGATTGCCACATCATGAGATTACATTGTAAAATCATGATATAGGATAAGTAAACAATGATCATACATCCATAAATGAAACACATGATACATTCAAGAATATCCATACATTACATTGATCAAATCATAATATACATATTGTATCAATATGAAATTACACCTTTTTAGGTTTACAAGAGTACAACAATGCTTCCGCACTCAAAGTGGGAATCATACAACAATTACAAGAGCAATACAACAAATAACATGGTACAATTGAATTGTGAAGAAGCTCTGGATCAACTACATCAGTACAATCTCTATGCTTCATGAACTCTAGTTAGGGACCTAATGGGGTGCATAGCACATTCCACCCAACCACATGGACCCAACGGCCCACCCCCCGTGCTAGGAGATGACAAGAAAGACCCACAACATAGAACAATCAAGCAGAAAGGCTACAAGACTCAACAAACAAGAGTAACAATAAACAATAATTAACTTCTGCATCAAATTACTTCTTACAGGGTGACTGCTTCTAGAGGGACACAAAGGTAATATAATAAGAAGGGATACTATAGGAGAGTGTCATCACATGGCCCTATATGGGTTATCGTAGTTGCCTCTCACTAGGCATCAACCCCCATCTATGGTTATCTTGGTTGCCTGTCACTAGGCACCAACCCCATAGTGTGACACATGTAGAACCACTAACCTTTCATGAGGACAAGGTAGTGATCTTGATGCCCATTTCCTTCTCAACCCACCCTTAGTCTGTGAAAGCACTAACAATCTGGGCGTGACATCTTATTTATCTTGTTTAGTGTGATCCTACCCAAACCCAATAGTATATTTTATTAGGTTTTCTCTTATTAAATAAAATCTTCCATGGGTTATCCAGGCTGCCCCTTTGTGCGTCAACCTCCATGAAAAGCCACTCTCCCTTATAGTACCGAAACACAATCAAATGACATCAAGGGGTGTACCAAAAGATATAAATCACTAAAACCACAAAACCAAGTGCATGTGCGGAGCATGAACCATCTTGCCCAAGAGCTACATCAAATGTCAACACCATAGTACAAGGTAACCCCATAAAAGCTAAAAAATTAGAGACAAGATCAAACAAACGACAAGGATCAAATCATGGAAAATCCAACATAAATCAAGTTTCCCACTGCCTCTAGAAGTCTACTAAATTATAAACACACTGGTTCCATATCAAAAAGGAAACAATAATAAAATCTCAAGGAACTATTTTCAATCAACCACTTAAGTATAAAATAGCGAGTGACAACATCACGATGAAATCCTCATGCTCAACCAAAAGAAGGCTAACATAGTGTAAGGCCCCACCTTGCATGTGATTAGTGAAGACCTAATATGTTTTATGTGATCCTAAATATATGGTAAGATGTATTATGGATGACAAATAGTGTGATTATATGATAATATTCTTGCTTATGCTACCGTGAATGTAAGACCTCGTTTCGTATCCCCCATTTTATTTCAATCAAACAATTAGTTAGATAATGATTATGATGAGATGAATGATGAAACTCTCTTTAGGATTCATGGGCATTAACCTTGATTTAATTATGATAGAAGCACATATGAATTGTTGGATATAACTTGAAAGAGATGGGTTATTTGGCATATTAAATTTTGGTAAATGGTTCATCGTTAATGTTATAGGGGTTTAAAATGAATTACTAAGGTGGTAAACAAAATGGAGTGACTATATTCTTGTATGGGAGTAAGTGTATATTTCCTTGGATTATAATGAAAATTGAATCTAGGTTCATTTCATGTATTAATGAGTAAATAGTTCATGAGTGAAAATTATGTGAATTGGATTAGCTAATAATATGAAGAGATATAAGATCTAACCATGCTAACCTTGGTAATGTGCAGGAATCGAATATGCAAATAGGAGGATGGATAGATATTGGAATCAAATCAAATATATCTTTGGGAAGTTCTAAGTGTAGCCCTATTGGACTTAGAAGGGTTTGAGGTTATATTTTTGTTTGGGTGATTATGTTTGAGTAGAATCCAATTATAGGACATGTGATGTGAGTTTGGTTGGGGTTGGAACCCTTGGTCATGATCAAAATTCGTATGGATTCTTTTGTGGGTTTTAAAAAGGGATTATTGAGTCAATTTCCTTGGTTTTTGAACAAGAATAGACCCCTAGGACCTATACCTATGGGTTTGGAACCTTTTTGACATGTGAACTTGTCCTTGGAGTGTGAAAAGACCCCTCAAAAGTCCACATTCATGAAGGTGGCGAATTCAAAAGTGTTGGGGCTTGGGAAGAGTGACTTGTCACTCTCAACCTTCTACTCCTCAAAAAGTTCTTGGAATTGGCACAAGACTCACACATGTGAGAGAACTTGTGGGAAAGAGTGTAGGTTTGGAGGATCCCTATATATCTCAAGAAGATGGAAGATTTGGGCATTGCCCACTTCTCCTTTGGAGAACTAAAGTTGAGATAAAAGAAAGGATGAGAAGAGGAGGGTTCCACATCTTTGAAAGGATAGTGAGAAAGATGCATTGGCTTGGAGAGGAAGACAGTCACAAGAGATCAATCCCTTCATCTAGAAGAAGAAAAAAGATAAGTTCTTCCTATTTACATTTACACTTGTCTATTGGTTATAAGAAGGTGACAATGTATGGATTATGTTTGAAAATAGAAAGTAGAGAACCTAGACACATAAAAATGGTGCTATGTTAGTTTCATCCCTTTGTAAAAATGAGAGAGGACTCCATTTATCATCATGGAGCTAAGAGAATAACTTGCTCGGGGGTATGGCTAGAGCCCACGAGGCTCCATGACGCCATTACGGTAGGGTGGAGAGCAAGCCTTAAGCATTTATGTGTTATTCATTGCATTCCTAACTAATGTCTGTAATACTAAAAGCTAGCATTTTGTTGTAAAATGAAATAATGAAAAGAGCAAGACTAATTCTTGTTGGTTGTTCACAAAACTCTTGAATATTTTTGTACTATTAAAGGTTAGAATTCTGCTTTAAAAATGGAAATATGGATTGTGAATAAGGCTATTTCATGGGCATGCAGATGATTAGTTTGCAATACTAATTGTATTAGAGAAAAAAAAAAAAACTCATTCATGGACATGATATTCCTTTCATTTATGTATCGTTTGTAATAGGAAAAAAAAAAAAAGAATGCAGCCTACAAGCTTGTATTAAGAAAAGAAAAAGGACAAAAGGAGGTTTCACATGGTGGTTGAAAGATATGTGGGTGACTGTATTTGAATTATCTTTTATAGTAAAATGAGTATGTAGTGTTTACATTTAAAATATAAGGTAGATGTGAGGTTCAAATATATCATGTCATTTGAGCTATACTGCTGCATTTTTAAGAAAAATAAAATAAAATGGAGTTAGTTATTTCAACAATACCAATAAAATGGTTGGCTTTTGAGTGTCATCCTTGCTCTAAGGAGTTTTTGATTATTACCCTCTACAAATTAATAAATGGAGGAATCTATGAACTCATACATGCTTAGAAGAATTAGAATCTAAGAGAAAATATATTGAAATGATTTTTATAGCTAGCTTTCTTGTCTACATGGGTTGTAAATAGAATGTTTATAGGTTCCACAAAATAAGAATGTTTATATAATATGAATATATACTTAAAAATACATGTACATTAATTTGATATATCATAATATATTTTGGATGCATCTAAAACAGGAAGTAAACATTCTATTTATATATATGTTGTGCATGTATTATAATATTTAACGTATCTAAAAGAAGGATAATAATAAAGAATAAAGAATAAGTAGAGAGGGGCTCGACCCTGTTACTGGTAGCAGACACTGATAGAAAACAAAGTAATATTAACACCTACCTTACGGGACCAAACGAGATATATTCTTGCTACAACAGACACCGATAGAAGATGAAATAATATATATACTTATTATATTAAAATGTAACGGGTGCAGTGCACAACGAATGGTAGAAGGTAACTAAGGGTGAATATTGTTATTAGATTTCATGAAAATATACCCTAAATCCATGATCTTAGCAGAACAAGGTGAGAAAGGAAACTTATCCGATCTTGTTGAAGTAAATCCGTGAAACTGTGAGGAGTCGAGTCCCCATTAGCCTCTAAATATAAAGGAATAAAATAAATTAAAAAAGAAAGAAAGAAAAGGAAACAAATTTAAATCGCTTCTGATTCCTGATTAAAGTTGAATTAATCTACTTCGCCTGTAGGCTAAGGTGGGTGCTCAGCATAACCATGAAGAAGGCGAGCCCATCTCCGAAGGAATTCTTCACTTGTGAGCATGTCAATAGATTAATAACCTGCAATAGAAATGAGCAAGTTAATCTTGAGACAAAAAGGCGAGAAAGGTAAATACCAGTCAACAAGAGGGTTGCCAGTTGTGATCATTTACTCACTGGTAGGTATATCATCTGTGTAGCATAAATTTTGTGTAGTAGCTGTTAAACTCAGAGAAGCAGTAAGGACCAAAATAATTTTGCAATGGTCGTACAAAATTAGTGATCATGGTGTCACGATGCACTAAATCACTCTAGTCACATCTATTTAAGCCCTCACCTGTCAATGACAGGGAGGTGATTGTTCAACTCAAAGTTGTAAAAGGTGGGCGCCATTAGTTATCACTTCTCTAATTCACGCAATTATGTTTTGCACCTAGGGCGATAGCACCTTGCTTGGATGCTTGATCTGGAGTCACCATTCACATTAATATCGGAAGTCACGTGAATAAGAACATTAATGGCTGCATTTAATTATGTACGCAATGGTACGCCTAGACGTGACAGTTGACTGTGGAAGATGAAAAGTAGATGCTTTTGCAGTTGTGCTCAGTGGTCATCTCCCTGTTGATTAGAAGGCAATGAAAAAGACATTAAATTCTAGCATAATCGTAGAGTATGGCGTGGCTGGGACAATAAGTTTAGTGAGAATAGTGCATAAAACTGTAAATAATAATATGATTAGCTGTTAATAGTTAATGACATCATTAGATTACAGGATAAACGAATGCCAATTTAGCTCGCATACTTAGCAAAAATATTACTGATATTCTTATCCTTACCATTAATATGTATATTCTTATCATAGCATCTAAAGTAACAGCTCAAGCCACCAACAGAGTAAAAAAAAAAAGGGAAACAAGATCTGGTGTTGGATGCTTCCCAGTTGACATGCCATAAAACATGATAGGGCTCTGGAACTTAAGGGTGAAACTGCAGGCATTTTTATTGATCCCTGCTATTTGGACTCTAAGTGTCTGGTTATGAAGTAACATGATTATGCATAATCGTTAAGGTTTGAATAGTAAAACAGTTGAAGACGGTGGTCGTAGGATTCCTATGCTCCATTGCAGGTTCGCAACACCTCTACTGCTGCAAGCTAGTTAGTATGCTCCATTAATCCCGGGTCAAACATATTCTATCTATGAAAAAAAAAAAAAAAAACGGTTCAATCTATAGTTCAATATTATCTTCTCAAGCAAGGCCCTCTTTTGGTAATTCCATTCATATGAGAACACTCATAGTGGCGTTAAATTCAAAGATTAATAACGAAACCATAGATATCTTTCACGTGAAATTTAAACATATACGTATGGGAGCTCTTGATAAATAAATAAAATATACGCTAATAATAATAGCCAAAGGAATAACCATGGCTCTTTATAGTGGTAGAATTTTAAATATAAGTTAAAAGGAGTGATGGAAACTCCCATTAAAATAAAAGAAACATGTTTAAGTAAATTTAAGAAGTAAGAAAATAAAAGTTAAAGGGAGAGCTATAAGGTAAGAAAATAAAGGTTAAATGGAAGAGCCACGTGACTTATAAGTTAGAAAATTAAGTACTAAATTTTATTTATTTATTTATTAGATTTTAAGTTACTTTAATTCAAATTATGGTTAAAAATAAATAAAAATAAAGAAAAAGAATTATATGAGTAATTCCTTAAAAAAAATTAATAATAATAAGGATTATTAAATTATACACATAATGTGTAGCTGATACTTAATATTCGAATATGATTAATTAGTTAATTAAAGTTTTGTATGAGTACAAAATTGGTGGACATAAATTACCTTATGTTCTAGAGTAATCTAATATTATTAAGTGGATACTCAATCGGGCATGAATCTAATTAAGACTACTACCAATATTCTTGATGGTGACTAAACGATAATGTGTTTCTAACCTTAATAATTATTATCAGATTATAATAATAATGTCATTAATATTTAGTTTGTGGGTATTGAGAAATAATGATAATTTGGTTTAGTTGGTGAAATAATATTGTCATTATGTAAGAGAAGATTGTATAAAAATGATACTACATATGATTAAATCACTTTTTAAACTATATGTGCAAAGTATGCGACCATGCTCATGAATAGTTGGTCATCACTATCTACTTGGTTAAGGTTTAAAAAAAAAAAATGGTTGGGTTTTTCTAGTGAAAACTTTAGGCATGACACATAGCCAACTCACTTACAAAGTCACCCACAAAAGCACAAGGAACCAATCTGACATTACATCCATAAATCATACTTTTAAAGATAGCTCACAATAACCATGCAATCAAGAAAAAACTTCCATAAATGATCATCTCTTCCACTAGAACAATAACCAAGTTCACTCTCACTCCGTAAACAACACATTAATTGAGGTAACAATCAATTCAACAATACAACCAACCACATGAAATAATTTGACCTAATTACCCATAAAAGATATTCCTATAGTCAAAACTAAAAATAACAACTCATTAAGTAACATTCTTGCTTTCTCACTAACTTATCTGAGCTATTAACTCTAATTTGTTTGAGTACAACTCACAAAAAACTATTGCCCCACAATAAAAAATACCCTTCTCTTCTAAAACATAATTAAAGATTACTCTATAAACAAAATTTATCTCTTTAGATATTCAATAACTATTTCTTAGTGATCTTATAAAACAATTCATAAGAAGAATGACATTCTATAATATAAGCAAGGAATCTAACCCAACAAACTTAATCAAATCTTTTTAATTGTTTAATTCTATCCAAATCAATATTTCTTTTGTTTTGGTTTTCCAAAATCACTAACTACACAATCAAATAATTCTATGAGAGATATTTTCTTTCTACACCATACTTTATATACATTATTAACTTCTAAATATTGAAACAGTCACTCAAATACTAATAACATACAAATATATATATCATATATATATATATATATATATATATATATATATATATATATATATATATATATAAACTCAAATTAAATAACTAGAACTATTCATATATAGATAGAAAGACAGATGCCAAAAGTAATACACAAAATGAAATAAACCTTATGTCAAATAAGAAAAAGCAAGAGGAACCATTGTTTAACCTCAAGGAGAATAATTCTAATTTACTTGTCAATACAATCTTCCAAGTTTGAGTCAAAAATTCTTATTTAATATATATTAAATTTCATCTTTGATAAGTAAAATACCTTAGCTCTTTACTTTTAAATTGCAATCTCATACCTTATAAATTCCACTAAATAATTTTCCTCTTTACACACATATAACCTTTTTTATACTAGACTCATACCTCTCTAATTAGTTTAATTCAATATTCTATTGTCAATTTATAATGAGATATTTAATAACTATATACATTTGTATGACACTTAAAATTATTATTAAACTATAAAAATTTATTATATATATATATATATATATATATATATATATATATATATATATAATAAAAATTAGTTAAGAATTGCAATAATTCTTTCTAATTTCACATATATGATTGATTATAAATATATTTATTAATTTAAAATCTTTTAAAATAGAATCTTTTAAAGATTAAATATAGTTCTTTCTAATTTTTGAAAGATTTTGACATTTTTACTAATATTATCATTGCTTTATATTAATATATATGATTTATAATATTTATTATAAATATATATATTAACTCAAAATATTTTCAAAATAGAATATAATTGTTTTTTAACTTTTTGAATATTTTAACAAGATTTATTTTTTATATGAATTTAGAAATTTAGAAACTTATTAATTATAGCAGTAAATTTAAGATTTTTACAGTTATTTCTAATTATCAATATTTTCTAATTTTACATTTTTTTAATATATATAGGATATCCATATGAATAATAACATAATACAAATTTTCACTATGTTTTCAACAACATTTATTTTATAGCATTTTTTCAACTGCATTTATTTTTATAGCATTTTGTTTACAATTTGGTGAGCATGTTGAAATTTTATTTGTCTTTTACAAATAATTTATGCTTTTAGATAGATGAATTTAAGGATTAAACTATAAAAAATTCAGCGGCATTTTTATAACATTTTGTTTAGGGATTCTTAAATTTTGTTTTTTTCAAGATAATACATGCGTGTGTTTTATTGGTGAGCATGTTGAAATTTTAGATAATGGTGAATAAGATTAAACTATTCTTAATTTTATATTTAAATATGATTTTAGATATAGATCAATTTGAAGATTGAACTTTTTATAATATAAAAATTTATATAAAAATATAAATTAAATATTTTTTTGATGATCAATTTTTTATAAAATGTAAAAGTGGCACATTTAAATGAACAAAGATCACAAAATTTTCATATGGAGTAGAGGTGGCTTGTCAAATTCTAGGCACGATCCTACCTTATAATTGAGAATTTGTTTGTAAACATTTCATTTCACTTGAATGTATTAAGCAATTATTTGCATACCTATTTATGTATTTATATACGCTTATCTAGTATTTTTATCTTCATAAAATTGAATGCCTTTTAAATAATACTTAAGGCCATTACAGGGGCTGAGAGTCAATTATAAGATATCTATATATATGTTTATATTTAATCGAATACCATAGCATTACAAATAAATGAACCCAACCTAAGCTGATCGATTATAAACATAGGGCATCAAATATTTATCATACTACAATTTCCATCAAATGTTAAGCTGAAACATAACCATACCTATATATGTTATTATGAATAAATCGAATACTCAAACAAAACGCCATAAGTGATTGGAAAATCTGCACCAAGAAACCATTTCTAACTAGGAACAAAGACGAATAGGGGTTCAAGTTAAATTGAAAACTCTTAAAAAGAAACATCGAACGTCTATGTTTTGGTTAATTTTGAAAGGATCCTTAACTATGAAAGCGACAGGGACAATCTCTAGATGAAGGCATTGCTATAGGTTGTATCCTTCAATGGTAACATTTGAGGTATGGTAAAGTAATAAACCGTGGTAGGCTTGCAACATTTAATATTCTCATCTCAATCATTTAAGTCATCTCCCATCCTTATTAAAGTAAGGTTCTCAATGCAAAAGAATAAACTCCCAAACAGTAATGAACTCGACATTTAATAGCAACAGCTAAGTTAGAATCATGCATAAGAAAGTACAGTCGTCACAAGAAACAAGGAGGAATATTCTATATGTTGATACAAGTAAATAAAAACCTTGAGGAAAAGCATAAAATCCTGATCATTATGCTGACCCCCGGTTATTGTCTTAGCTACTCTATCTCCAAGGCTCGTCTTAGACTTTTATAGCACCTGAGCCTCTCCTACTATTATTAGGTGACAAGACTATATTGGCGAAGGTGTTACTTAATTAGCTAAATATCGTAATACTCATTCTCATATGCGAAGTAAAGTGCTTAAGTAGGTGGGCTTGGTCACCGTGCAAGTAAAATAACACCTTCCAATAGAGTGGAGCAAGCTAAATAAACCAGGCCATAAAATGGTATACGCACAAAATGACTTTTCAAGGAAACTCTCAAAGTCTTCGAATTGATGTCGCACTCTAAAACACATCCCAACATTGTAAGCTACGCTTGTGAAATAGGTGCGCGCAGACACACAGGTATAGCAGATGAGGGCTGCGCCAACTTCAGACATCAATAATCCTTATTGCATTACATATATAGTTGATAATTTGGTGCGCAAATTGTAGATTTGGATTGGCGAATGAAGTGAGTTTTCTTGGAGCACCATCGTTGCAAGATATGTATGCTACAACGATATGGGAACATACAAAAAGGTAAGCGAGTTTCTTGATGACATGCCCAGGAGAGATGAGATTTCATGGACTACCATTATCACCCGTGCATAACAGTTTGAGATCAAGGAATCATAAAAGAGCAAGACTTAATGCCACACGATGGAAGCAACCAAAGAGTCCAAGTTGAATGAAAGATTAAGAGTGAATTGACAAAGCTTGTTTTTCATTTAACTTATACATGGTAAATATAATATCAAAAGCCAAAAGAGAAACTTAGATAACGAACACCCACCACAGCATACAATCAGTTCATCAATACAAAAATCTGCGGTCAAGCCATAAAATTTGGAAGAAGAATTTGTCTCTTCACAAAAAGATAATAAAAACCAAGGAACGACTCAGAGAGAGGTAAAACAAATCGACACACCCACTATGAAGATTAACATGGAAGGAATATAACCCTGGGTGCCACTTGATGAAGAAGAAGACTCGCTAGTTGCACTTGATAAGCAACAGAAAATCCAGGAAACCTAAATCGAGTACCTTACAAAAGCAGCCTATCACTAATTAATATGACATAAGGCCAACATAAGAAGGAATAAGTTGTAGACTGATCAAGGCTAAATGGGATATGGTGAAACTAAAAAACAAATGATCCCCTAGCAAAGTGGATGAGAAAAAGAATGATGCCACAATGTAAACCGAAAGGATAGACTCAGAGATCAAAGCTAAATGATTCAGTTTTAAAGAGGTACGCCTACACTACAACCAAGAGGCGACTAAAAACAAGGATGCTAAATGAACCAATTATGAAAGCTACAATTTCCTCAAGACACACTTTGAATAATGGACAAAAACTCCAACCCTATGGGCGAAAAGAAAGATATTTCAGAATTCAAATCTAGCATTCACAACGCATCACTATTCAGACATTAATTTCCAACAGACGAAGATAAGATATTGTTACATTATTTGAAAACCAAAATTACGAAAAAAGCAAGACCAAACTGGATTTACAATTGAAGATGGAGACGAAGTATTAAGACGATTGTTTTTTCTGCAGTCCCCAAAATCCGTCCTCTGTTCCCAAAATCCACCTCCAAGAATGCTTCAACAGTCCCCAAAATCCGTCCTCTGTTCCCAAAATCCACCTCCAAGAATGCTTCAAGCTGTATATTTTTTTTTACGTTTATTTTCAGAGCAAATTTTACTTGTTCCCTAAAAAACCCAAAATTAATTGCCGACCTTTTCCCCCATAATTGAGCATTCTTAAAATTCTGAAAAGGATTAGTATTTTTGAAAACAAAAATCAAATGCTTAATCATAAAAACTCAAAAATCAACAACTTTCCCTCTGATGCTCAGTTGACTGTGCATGCACTTGCATGCCAAATGTTTCCCAATTTTATCTCTTTTTAATTACTTTTTTGTGATTTAACATTATCACTTAATTTCCAATTTAAACACATTATCCACTACATTTGTATTTATAATAACATTATTAGTAAATGCAAATAGTATTCCATTATATTCTTTCAAATATTCATCGTTAATAAAATAGCAATAAATACATTGACATGCAATGGGTACGCTGAAGAGCTCTAATTTGAAAAGATCAAAGGAAATAAAAATTGGAGGGGAAAAATGGTTTATGCTAGTGTTTTCTATCCTACAGTATTTTTTCTAATGAGACATCTATCATTAAATTATAATTAAATATCAAATTTACGACTTGTTTCTATTTAAGTAAATTAAAAAGTACGAGTTATTTCAATAAATTAATCTATATTAAACATAGTGGTATAGAGTATTTGTAATATTTAAATATATTAAAATGTAATATTAGAAACATTTAAAAAATTACAATCAA
>VDFB02345840.1:0-62704 GCA_007258455.2 Sequoia sempervirens | reverse complement strand
CGCTACTATGGTCCATTTCGTGTTGTCAGACGAGTGGGCGAGGTTGCTTATGAGTTGGACTTGCCAGCTGATAGCAAGGTCCATAATGTATTTCACGTTTCTTGCCTGAAAAAGGCATTGGGTTAGCATGTTATACCTTCTCCAGTTTTGCCACCCCTTGATGACGAAGGGAAATTGATACTAGTACCTGAGACTATCCTCGAGATGAGAGAGAGACACCTATGGAGGCGTGTGATCAGGGAATATCTGGTTAAGTGGAGAGATTTTCCAGTTGAGGATGCTACATGGGAGCCAGAGGAGATTTTACAGCATCCAGAGTTGAGATTGCTTGAGGACAAGCAATTTCAGGGAGGGCGGACTGTCATGTCCCCATCCTAGTCAGCACAGCCGGTGACGAGGTTAGCCTATCATTTCGATCCTCGTAGGCTGACAGGAGTGTTCAGAGGATCATCTGGGGCAGTTGCTCAGTGTTTGGTAGCTCCAATTTTGCAGTTGTGTCAGGTTGGGCCTTCGCAGAATCTTCCAGTGAGCTTTTTCAAGAACTTTCTATTTTTAGAAAGTTAGGTCAGGCGGAAGCTGCTATTTCGGGCAGGGGACCTGGTTCAACCATTCAGCTCAGAATCGACCCAATTCAGCAGTTTGATGTTCAGACGGAGAAATAAGGAGTATTTAATGAATTATTAAATATTTAATATTTTGACTTTATAATAAAGTCACTTTATTGAAATATTTAAATATTTAATTATTTGGCTTAATTATAAAGTATTTAGTATACTTTATAATAAATTATTAAATGTTGACTTAATGAATATTTTATATTCATTAAAAGAGGGACGCCAATAATTAATTATTTCTCCTAAGTTAAAAAGTGCGAAATTAAGTCATTTATTTAAATGATCAATTAAAAGGAGGGTGGGTCGAAATTCTTCAAGGAGTATATATTTACCAGTCAAGACAAAATCGAACTATCTCTGATTATTATTCAATTTTGTCTTTATTGCTCTGAGCATTGGAGTTTGCAAACCCTAGGGTTTCTGGCAGACGATCGTTTCTGAAGAACGAAAACTCTTCAGAGATTAGGCAGACTGAGGCTGTGCAATACCAGCTGAAGCTTGCTCTTGGTGATTTCATACAGAGGTCACAGATTGGGCATAATCATCTATTCAGACAGAGATTCACGGTGATATTCATCAGACAGTAAAGGCGTCTTAAGCAAAGGTCTTTCATCAGTGTTCTGGCACAAATCCCAAGGTGCCGTACCATTTCAGTACTAGCTGTACCAAGCCGTACAGTCAGCAAAGGGCCATACTTTTTATTGTCTCTGGAGAAAAACGTCTTCCTTCTTCACAGTCTGGTGATTGTTTCTTGGGCGCTTTGGATTGCTGAGGATTTTGGCATTGATTTGTGAGCTTGGAGAGTCTTATTTATTTCTGGCCGTACTTTCTTCTATCAGCTGCAGCCGCCATTAAAGAAATCAGGTTTTTCTTATTTAAATAATTTGTATTTCCTTCATACATTGTATCTGGCTCTTGTAAATCATCTGGAAGTGAAATATAATGAAGCGCCTAAGTTCCCTGAGCAAGATTTGAGTTATTTTATGCATTTTGAATTTATTTAGAATTTTCTAGCATTTTCTCAGTAAAATCACAATTTTCATTATTTGCCTAAAAACCTCAAAAATACAAAAAAAAAAACCAAAAATCGCAAGAAAACACAAAAACATCAGTTAGGGTTTGAATCGAGAACCATCAGGGTTCTGACAGAATGGCATAGTTGTGCCATCAAAGACAGTGATAGAATATATTATGGAGCACGAACAAGCAGATGAACATGCAAGTCATAAATCAAGTCACCCCTTAATAAAAAAAGATCAAAGGGAATGCAGCCCCCATCTAATCCCAATGTGGTAGAAAACCATTGGCCACTCCTCATCTTCAAAGTGAACAACCCATTACAAACAAAAGACCAAAGGGACCTTTGGAAACTACATTTCAAAATGAGAGTAGAGACATTTTCGACCAATATGTACCAAGATGTACTTATGCAAATGGATTGGCTTTCAATGTTGTTCGCTCTCCATATTGGAAAGAGATGTTGAAAAAAGTTAATGAAGCTCCAAAAGGGTACAAGGGCCTAGGTTACGAAGTGTGGCACCTTATTGGAAAGAGAGGTCAAGATCATTGAAGATTCATTGTAGCCCATAAGGGATTCAAGGGTTGGGACAGGTGTGTCCATTGTTTCAGATGGGTGGATTGTGAGGGGCAGGTGAAAGATGGCCAATTTATTGCTGATATTCTCATTGCAACCATTGAGGAAGTGGGACCCGTAATATTGTTCAAGTCATAATGGACAACACAAAAAATTGTAGAGTTGTTGGGTTGTTGATCAAGGAACAATATTCACATATCTTTTGGACACCTTGTGAAGTCCACTCACTCAATCTTATGCTACAAAATATTGGAAATAAAGTTGATTAGATCAAAGAGTTGTGTGCAAAGGTTGAGGACATCCAATTGTTCATCACCAACTACCACATGTCTCAAGGCGTTTTTAGATTATTTTCGAAACTAAACCTATTGAAGGTAAGTGAAGTAGTATGAAATTTTACATTTTTATAGTTTGATTGTGTATTCTAATCTTTATTTTTATTTTTAATAGGTTGCAGAGACTAATTTTTCCTCTAACACAATCGTCTTGAGACGACTTGTGAAAGTTAGAGAGACACTTTCTAGCATGGTGATTAGCCATAATTGGTCTATATGGTGCCAAAGCAACACTAATAGGGCAACAAAAATTAAGCAAATAATATTAGATGACTCATGGTGGGATCGTGTGGACTGTGGAGTATCTTATTAGTTTCATCGAGCCCATTTTGAGCATGATTCACTATACTAACATGGACAAGCCTTGCATTCGAGAGATATATGATGGCGTCGAATCAATGATTGAGAAGACGAAGAGCATCATAAATGCAAAAGAGAAAGACCCTGGGGAGACTTTCTTCAAACAAGTGCATGCAATTGTTGAAAAAAGATGGAACAAAATGACCACCCCATTACATCTTTCCTTTGCATTGACTCCAAAATACTACAATACTAAGATTCTTTTTGTGCTAGGGAAGGCTTCCCCCATATAGAGAATTTGAAGTGGTTGAAGGGTACAAGGTAGCATTCCGTAGACTCTTCTCTAAAACTGAATTGTGTTGGTTGGAAATTTTGTATTATTGTGAAAGTATACAAAATAGTGATTTCAACCACAACATGTGAGATTAAACTCTCCTAATTTAGGGAAGGCTCCCCCTTTAACTAAATAAAACTGATATGGGTAGGACAGCAATCATTCCTCTTATTTCAGGAAAGATTACGTTCTTCTCTCTTCACAGAAAAGAAACAGTATAAGTGGATGAAACTTATTACAGCAGCTACGCAGTGAAATTAAGAAAGAGGAAATAAAGTTTCCTGAAAGCACAAAGACTTCCATTACTTCCTTCGGGACGGGAAAACAACCAATAAGCACAAAGTATTGAGGAATGAGATCCTATCTACCCTTTTCAGAATAATTACTTAATGAGAACATACAACATAAAACAGCACAAAGTCTGTAACTATGATGTATCTTTTGATTACTCTAAATGAGAATTACTACGAGCACAAAGACTTATAATTCTTCTCAATTTCTAATACTAACTACAAATTCAATCATCACATTTACAGCACAAAGACTGCAGATATTTAAATCGAATCTCTCTTCAGCAATATTCTACAATTCTCAAGTAGTCACAAAATGATGATCCAAAATGACATAAGAACATAAAGGATGCAAAATGAGAATTCAGCTCAAAGTCTGAAATTCCAACTTCTTGATATTACTTGAAAATTCGCAATTATCAACTATAAAGCTCAAAGACTTTATGAGTATAAAATTCTGCAAAGTTTTCTTGCTTGCTAAAAAGATATCAAATTACAATAGACCCCTCAAGTATTTATAGGAGGAAGGTCTGGAGAAAAAGGTGGGAGGATCTCAACAAACTTGAGAAAATCTCTCAACCGATAACTAATTGTAATTGACTTATTCAAAATTACAATGCAAATTGTGATTTGTTTTGTAAGATTTTACACGTAATTACATTTTTCAAAATTGCAAGGAAAGAACACTTGCAATTGCAAAATTTGTTTTTACATATATTTTGTCAAAAGTAAAATACATAAAACAACCTAATATTTTAATTTGTTTCATTCCTATCTTTGAAAGATAAGAATTTGCTGATGATTGTCTGCAATTCATTTGCATCTGGGCCCAATGTGTTCTTGGCTATTGCAACAGTCTTCAAGATTACATCAAAGTATCTGATTGTTGCAAGTCTATGTTTTTCATAAGAAGTTTGCATTTTCTCAAGGATTATCTGATGATTAATAAATTTGTGAATCGAATCCATGGTAAAATGCTCTGATTCCAGTTGTTGATGAAGATTGGCTGCCATTTCTGTAGTAACTAAATCAGCTGCAAGTAATTCATCTTCTTGATTCAAAACTATACAAGAGATTTTCTCAAAACTTGAAAGAATATCCTGCTGAACTTCATCATTCATTTCTAATGTGGCCTGGATATCTTTGATAAGATCTTGAATGACCAATGACTTATTTGTCATAAGTTCTTCAAATTCTATGAATTTCTCTTTGTTTGGCAAGATCGAGTTGCTGCATAGAATTTGTAACTTGATTTGATCTATCTCATGCCAGATTTTTAAATCTTTTTCAAGCGATTCCAAACTCTGCTTGAAAGCTTCTAAAGTCTGATTTAGCTTTATTTTGGCTATTTTGACATTTTTGAGAACTTGCAGGGTCTTTTCAATCATTGGAATGCTTTGTTCAATCAACTAGGTTATCCATGAATCAACTGCTTTGGCCTTTTGTGCAATTCTTTCTAATTGCCTAACTAATTCATTAGGAGGAGCTGTAGATAGAGAACCAACTGCTTCTGATGATCCTGTAATTCTTTGAATAACTGAAGCTAACTGATCATTGTCTTCCTTGAGCTTTTGCTTTTTGGCTAGGAGTTCATTATAGCTTTGTATTAAAATTGTTACTGAACTATGAGCATCTTGCATCATATTAACGTGAGTCTGCTTGCCCAATTCCACCCTAGTGAACCTGTAATTAGACACCTGCATCTCTTCATGTGGTTTATCAACAAGAGGTTCTGCAATCTCAACATATTTTATTTTATTGCTGTCAACAAATACTTGTGAGACTGTTTTTGCTTTCTTTGCAACCATTGGTTTGGATTTCTTCAATTTTTGGAAATCAAAAATATCAGGAGACACTGCTTGTTTCTTTCTTTTGGGAGCAATTGAATTCAACCATGGAGGAAGATCCAAAGTTGTCACATCTGAAATAGCAACTGTAGTCTCCGTAGAAATAGATTCAGTTTGTGTTACAACTGAAATTCTAGATGGTGCCTCAGTTTGTACAGCAACTATGTTTTGCTCAGAAGACAAATTACAACTAGGATTAGCCATGAAACAATCAAAGCTTGCTACAGATGTATCTATCTCTGGGAGAGTTATTTCTGACATGGCTGGAAAGATTGGATTTGCATCAAAGATACTCTCCAAGTTATTGGGTAAGCTTCTCATGGGTGTATTTATTATTGATAATGACTGATGACTAGTCTCTTGAGGTGGAATAGAAGGGACAAAAATTGTGGAGAAGGAGTCAACATCACTGTCGATAGGGGACACAGGAGATATGGCTGATTCTGGTATTGGAGCTTCAATGTGAGGAGTTATCTCACTTAGAATGGTAGAGGTTTCAAGAACCTCTTCTTCTTGCTGATCCAAAACCTGAATCTGCATTTGATTAACTTCCTTTCCACTTATACTGTTTCTTTTCTATGAAGAGAGAAGAACGTAATCTTTCCTGAAATAAGAGGAACGATTGCTGTCCTACCCATATCAGTTTTATTTAGTTAAAGGGGGAGCCTTCCCTAAATTAGGAGAGTTTAATCTCACGTGCTGTTGTTGAAATCACTATTTTGTATACTTTCACAAGAATACAAAATTTCCAACCAACAAATTGCAAGATATATTCATGAATGAGTTCATTGATTTTGTGCACTCAAATTGTCGAAGTATTGAGGCTGTATTGAGGCTCTTCGTGATAGGTTTAAGAAGGATGCTCATAGTTGGTGGTACTTCCATGTCCAATTATTCCAACACCTGCAACCCCTCACAATCAAATTTTTATCACAAGTTTAATTAATTTTTACTTTTTAGAATTTAGTCCTTAAAGTTTCAACTTTCAACTTTCAATTTCATTTATATTTTTCTATTTTTTACAATTTTATTTTTATAATGTATAACTTTAACAATTAACTATTTACTTTGTATTCATAGGTTGCTAATTCATCTACATCTAAGAGGAATTGGAGCACATATTCTTTCATCCACACAATAAAGTGCAATAGATTTCACTCAAAAAGAGTGGAGAACTTAGTATATGTGCATTCCAACTTGCATCTCCTTTCGCACAAGGAAGGGGACATGGATTTTTAGGATATAGAGCTAAATCATATTGACTTGAAGCTTTCACTTCCCCCAACATATTGCATATGAGGATTCCAAAATCCAACACACTTTTAGTTCAAATGCCACTGGCACTGCTTGTGGTTCATCTAATGTTCCTACATCATCTAATGTCAATGATGATGATGAAATTGATGATTAAAAGTGTTGAACTTGATATTATTATTTTAATATTGAACTTGAAGTTGAATGATGAATATTTAGCATGCATGTTTTAAATGACATTCAAGTTTATGGTGGTTTTGTTGTTTATAACTTTATATGATACTATGTGATATTCTAATCTTAATTCATGCTTCTAAGCTATATATATATATATATTTTACATGTTTTTTGTACAGATGAACCCAAAATGAACCCAACCCCAATTTTTTTGTAGTCGAATCCACAAACCTAGACTGGGACTAGTACTAGAACCAACAACATAGGTTACAAGGACTAGTACTGGTATGGGAGATGGGTTAATCATAATGATATTTGACAATCATTATCATGATATAAGAAATTATTTTAAACCATAATCACTCAATGATGGAAAAAAAAGACTGGGAGGGGAATTCCATTATTCTAAAGACATGGTATGGGGGTTCTCAAAGATGGCTACATTTTCAATTTATTGATTAAACTTCAATATAGGTACGTAATTGAAGCCTTACTATTGTTTATCCTCTACTATTACTTCTTTGGGATTTGATTTGAAATTTTTTTCTACAAAAAGACTTGGAAATTTTTATGCAAAAAAAAGAAAATTACAAGTCAATTAGTGTATTTCTTTAGTTATTTTAGCTTGTTTCAACTACATATCATTAATTTAGGAAAACCTAGCATAACTTATAATTTTATATGATATAACTAAGAAACCTCTATAGGAAGCTTCCCAATTTTTGAGGTATACTTCTAGACTTCTAGGAGATGTATAGAGATGAGTGCCAAGGGTCAAGGCATGAGGGGATGCTTCATTGGAAGTCTCCTAACATCTAGAAACATCTCCATGTGGGTTTTCAAAATGGGGACGTGTTTACTTAGGTATGAGTCTCCAAGTAACTATGCATATTTTAGCCTGAAACTATAATGTCCCCATTTTCGTGAGCATCAGTTCTCAACAAGATTAGCCTATCAGTTGACCTTCGTAGGCTAATGAGCATGGTTAGGAGATCTTTGAGGCAGATACCTAGTCAGTGGATGGTTTCTATTCCTGGATTCAGTTGAATTAATGAAATAAGGAGTTTCTTAAGATATAGCATTTAATTATTATTAAAGGAAACTTTAATGATAATTATTATTTTAATGTTATGTTATAACATTATATTTGCACTTTATGTTTTGCGAGGTCATTCATCATTAAAAAGGGGGCCACTTCAAGTTATTATTTAAGGTCATATTTTAATATTTTAAAGTGCAAATAATGTATTATTTTAAATGATTAAAAAGGAGAAGCTTCTAGAAGGATCAACCTCTTCTTCGAAAAAAGTATAAAAAGAGGTTCAACTAAGCTTCTATCATCCACAATTTGATATTTGATTTTGAAGAACTTGCTTGGAGAAGGAACCAGCTAGGGTTTCTACCATTATTGAGCCTTTGGGAACATAAACTCTCATAGGTTGTGCAATTTTGAGACTATGAAACTATCAGCTGAGATTATTGCTTGATTGTGGGCTTCATTCAGAGGTCCAATTTGTGCTTAACTAAGGAGATTCATCAGATTTAATGGCCTTTGGCCAAATTTGAGGAGGTTGATCAAGTTTGGAGGTGAATAATAATTTGGTAGAAGTAGTTTGGAAGCACTTGAAGATTTTATCTTCATCATGGAGGTTGATTTAAGGATACATTTGTAGTATTTGGTAAACATTTGCAGCCATATAGAGAAAGTCGATATAGTGAAAGAACATTGGATTTGTCTGCTGGAGCGATCTGGGTTTAGCCACTAAGGAGCTGCAAATAAGACAAATTTGTCATCATCATATAAGACAAATGGCTAAAGAATTAATAGAGAAAGAGAAGAAGGGTCGTTTGAGATTTATCTGGAGCTCCTTGTTCCACTGCTTTCATCGCACTTGCATAAGACAAAGAGTATGATGTGGCACACAAGACAAGATTGAAGCGCTTCTAAAAGGAGACAAATTATAGTTTAAGAAGAAAAGAAAAAAGCCGTTAGAGGAAGAGTGCATGAGACAAATAAATATTGGTCACTAAAGGTATAGTTGGGAGCTGCTAAAGCCAAAGAAAAGTCCGCCAAATATTACTTGCTAACAAAGGTGGCACCAGGGTCAAAAGTCGTGGTATATTTAAGCTTGAATTCGCAGCCTTGAGGCATTTCAAATTGTATGAAGGAATCATATTTATCATAGCAGCGCTGCCATTTGGAGCATATCGATCTTGTTGGGAAGACTTCGATTGCATTTTATGTTACTAGTTGCTTCATCAAAGACATCCTTTTCTAGGTTCTTTATATTTATTTGTCATGTCCCCTTCCAGTTGACATCTCTCAGAGCTGATGATTAGCCTATTATGCGAACCTCGTAGGCTGATAGGATGGATAGAGGGTCTTGACGGAGCTTGGCTTGGCTTCGGTTGTCAGATTTTTATCAGTTGGCTTTCATTCAAGCTCATTCAGACACCATTTGCCTGGATTGCTATTTTTAGCAGTATTTGGCACTCAGCGAGGCACCCCTGCTATTTTTAGCAGTATGGATTAATCATGTGCAGAATCATTCACTTAGTCACCAGCTTTAGACGGTTCGCGAATCAGACACTTTTCGAGGGAGATATTAATATTTAATTGATTAATTAAATATTAATTATTTTTGCAGCTTATATTATAAAGTTATAATATTTTAATATTATAACTTAAGTGAATTGCTGAAGGGGGTCGCCCATCATGGAAGGGGCCGTTTTTAATTATATTTTATAATTAAAAATGTGATTTGAAACTATTGAAATATTAAAAGGAAGAAGTTTGAATTATTTTAATGAAAAAACCTAATTGTGAAAATCGAGCTTTTGAAGAATATAAGGTTTTCTCATTGGGAATCGAGCCATGATGATTGAAGTCGACTTTTGCTGAGTATTTTCTTCTGAAGACAAAGCCAAGGGTTCAAGTTTTCAATTTGCATTGGAGAACGTGAAATCTTCAGTGTGTGTGATTCAGAGGCTGTGAAATACCAGCTGATCTATTGCCAGGCAGAGAGATAACTTTATTTTGAAGTTATCACAAAGCATTACAGGTGAAATATATTCAGGGTTTCAGTGAATTCATCCGGAGGAGTTAATTAAATACAGGTGCCCAAATTCCTGAGATCAAGAGACCTTCACAAGGGCCATACCTTTTATTTATTGGCTGCTGTACCAAGGCCGTACTTTTTCTGTACCTGGCCGTACCTTCATAAAAAGGGCGTCCTTTTTTGTTCAGAGCGAATCGCCTCCCATTCTGATCTTCTGGCTTCCACCCAGTTGGCGCATTTACCTTTGGATTAGTCTTCTGGCATTTGACTGAGGGACAAGTGGATATTTATTGCAGCCGTACCAGTTTTAGAGCATTCTTAGCTTGCTGCAAATCAGGTTCTTTTAATTAATATTTTGTCTTATCTAACCTGTATATATGAGATTCCTTATTGTAATGGCAGTGGCAAAATAATACAAACCATAGTTATCGATTTCTGAGTTTATTTATGCTAGATCTGGAAGCATTGTATTTGTTTAAGATTTTATATCAAATTCTTTCCAAAATCGCATTATTTCATTTATGCTCAAAAGCACCAAAAAAAACCAAAAATACACAAAAACTATCAAAAACAGTTAGAATTAGTAAACAGGGGAAACAAGGGTTTCTACAGTGGTATCAGAGCTAAATCCTGCCATCCTGAGGGTTTAGCAATCTTATGCAGCCACAAGAGTTTGGGTCACACAGGTATTATACTTGCAGGAGAGCCTTGATAGACAGGCAACAGGGTTCGATCCGGCAGCCGGGAAATATGGCTGACAGAACAGATATTCCTAGAATAGAGATTCCTCATAACCCTAGAGATCAGGACGATGCAGAGGTTTTAGACACTCTCAGAGACTTACGAGCAGGTCAACGGCAATCCAACGATGTGCTACAGCAGTTGGCAGTGGCAATCCAGAGGTTAGGGACGTCGAGGAGACCATCACCACAGCGTGACGATAACAAGAGTGATGCAGGATCTCAGAGAGCACCTAGGACTGTTTCACGGACAGCAGACAGGCCCACGAGGCCTACTTTTGTGAGACAGGAGCCCGATGAGGCTATTGTAGGTGAAGAGCATGAGGAGTTGTTCGCAGACACACTTATGGCAGCAAACGAGGAGTGGGAGTTAGTACCACCAGATGTAAGAGAGGATTACCTTTGACAGATTCATTACACAGAGGAGAGAACATCACAGAGGTAGACAGGATTGGAGACCTAGATACCAGAATAATGATCTGAAGCATGCTACAAACAGGCTCAATCTAGCGATGTTCGATGGTAGTGGTAAGGTCACAGCTCAGGCCTGGATCAGTAAGCTAGACACGTTCCTCACATTGCGTCCGATGGCTGAGAGAGATGCTATTAGATATGCGACATTACATCTGGAGGGAGTAGCTTACGACTGGTGGCACCACGGGATGGTGACACTCCAGCATGATCGGATCACCTCATATCAGGAGTTTGTTGACAGATTGGTGGAATGATTTGACAAGAAGGATCCAGAATCCTACTTCAGAGATTTGGCTCAGTTGCGACAGAGTGGCAGTTTGGAGTCTTACATTGGTGACTTCCAGAAGTTATTAGTTATGGTTCCTAATATTTCAGAGAGGCGTCTTGTAGTGCTTTTCATGGAAGGACTGATAGAGCCATTGAGAGGTTGGATCAAAACCTTTGATCCTCCTTCGTTACAGGAAGCCATGAAGAAGGCGCGTAGCATGGAGTTGGCAGCACCATCCAACAGGTTTAACTCCAGAAACAATTCTTCATACAGGGACAATAAGGGCTTCAATAAAAATAGAGAGAGATCAGATTTTAACAAAGATAAATCCGATTTCAAGAATGATTCAAAGGGTAAATCAGCAACACCACCTTTGGATCGAGAGGCTCTTAATGATCTACACAGGAAGAAGCTTTGCTTCTACTGCAAAGGTCCCTATGATGCCAATCACGATTGTCCTTTAAGGCCTAAGGGCAAGGCAAATCGAGTGATGTGGGCTTACTACGAGGATTCAGAATCAAAGAATTCCGAACAGCAGGAGAGTTTTGAGGAGTCAGAGTCAGAGGCTTCAGAGCCTAAGGCAGAGGCAGAGTCAGAGCTCCAGATTCAGGAGGCACGCCTATCTAGCATTCAGCAGGAAGGTTCATTCAGGCTTCGTGGAGTTTTGGCAGGACAGAGGGTCATTACCCTTCTTGACACAGGAGCCACACATAATTTTATCGATGCTAGATTTGTGGAGAAGCGCAGACTCATCACTAAGGAGTTCGAAGGCATTAGGGTTAAGGTGGTAGACGGTTACACTCTCAGGTGTGAACGCATGATTAAGGATCTCCCCTTGCGCTTGAACAACTATGAGTTCAAGGCTGATTATTATGTGGTGAACATGGGGGATATCGATTTAGTCTTGGGCATGAAGTGGCTTCATTCACTTGAGGAAGTCACTCTTCATCTCAAAGACATGGAGATCCGTTTTGATGTGGATGGGAAGACACATATCTTGAAAGCAATTCGGGACAGCAACATCAAAACTATTTCTTTTCGTCGGATGGAGAGACTCATGCGACACGACATGGTAGAGTGGGCTGCCGAGTGCACATTGGCACCTATACAGGAGGGACAGCAGAAGACTGAGTATCATCCTGACATACAGCAGTTGAGAGTCAAGCATGAGAAGGTATTCAGTGATATTCTGCTAGGGAGACCTCCAAACAGGGGCATTGAGCACATTATTGAGCTTGAGGAGGGCGCTAAGCCCATTATGATTACTCCTTATCGGCAACCTAAGCGGTTGAAAGATGAGATCGAGAAAATGATCAAGGAGTTACTTGCTATGGGTCACATTCGACCTAGCAAATCACCATTCGCTTCTTCAGTTGTTCTGGTGAAGAAGAAGGATGGCACCCTACGCATGTGCATAGACTACAGAGTCCTGAATAAGAGGACTATCAAAAATAGGTATCCAATACCTCGTATAGACGAGCTTATTGATGAGCTCCATGGTGCATGCTACTTCACGAAGATAGACTTAAGGTCAGGATATCATCAGATTAGGGTTCGTGAACAGGACATTGAGAAGACTGCATTCCGTTGTCATTATGGACACTTTGAGTTTGTGGTGATGCCATTTGGGCTCACTAATGCGCCAGCAACATTTCAGTCCACCATGAACAAAGTCTTCCATTCACTGCTGAGGAGATTTGTACTTGTCTTCTTCGATGACATTCTTATATATAGCAGGACTTGGCAGGAGCATTTGGCTCATCTGGAGACCGTGCTCAGTATTTTGGAGAGGGAGTCCTTGTATGCCAAGGAGTCCAAATGTGATTTGGGGATGACCGAATTGTTATACTTAGGTCATATTATCAGTGCAGAGGGAGTGCGGATGGATCCTGAGAAGATCCGCGCTATTATAGACTAGCCTACACCGGCGAACCTTACACAGTTGCGAGGATTTCTAGGTTTGTGTGGGTTTTATCGCAGATTCGTGAATGGTTATTCACATCATGCAGCCCCTATGACAGATTTGTTGAAAAAGGGTGCATTTTGTTGGACTCCTGAGGCATAGGAGTGTTTTGTGAGGTTTAAGGAGTTGATGACTACGTGTCCAGTGTTGGCACTACCAAACTTTTTGAAGCCTTTTGAGTTTCAGTGCGATGCTTTTGGTAAGGGCATTGGAGCGGTGCTTATGCAGGACAAGCACCCTATTGTGTATGAGAGCCGTAAACTCAGAGGGCCAGAGAGGCTCTACAGTATTTACGATAAGGAGATGCTCGCTATAATGCATGCCTTGGCAAAATTTAGGCAATATCTTGTTGGCAGCAAATTTTGCATCAAAACTGACCACAACAGTTTGAGACACTTCCTAGGGCAGTGAGATCTCAATGATCGTCAGCAGAAGTGGGTAAGTAAATTGCAGGCATATGACTTTGATATCTCTTATATCAAAGGTACCTAGAATGTAGTAGCTGATGCTCTTTCACGCAGGCCATATCTAAGCTCTATGGTTCACATTACAGAGGATTGGAAGCATATGATTGTGGCAGAGTATGCCAAGGATACATGGGCATCCAACATTGTAGAGGGATTGACGATTGACACTAGATACTGTAATGTCCCCTTCTCATCAGTGATCAGCATTGCAATTCATTAGTCTATTCCGGAACCCGTAGACTGGAATGAGGTGAAATTAGGGTTTCATGGCTTGGAGTTTTATGGCATTTCATGTTATTTACTATTTTTAGTAAATGCTAGTTGTGGCAGTTGCAGTTGTCTATTCTTAGTCCTTTGCAGTTGGAGCAGTTATTGTTATTATGGTTTGGTCTTCAAAAAACTTTAATTGGTGAAAAATATTTAATTGAAGGCAATATGTTTTAATTCACTGTTGACACCCCCCTTGGCCTAAGGAGATAACTTAAGTTGTTTTTAAAGTGGGGCCATGAAGGGTACGCCTTCATTAAGAGCTTTATTAATTTTATTAAGAACTTATTTCCTTGAGCAAAAGTGGACGCCACTTTTATATTAATTAAATAAAGTGAAATTCTTGGACGCTTTTGGGACGCCACTTGAGAAGTTGATTGGTCTTTGGGAATTGGAAAGGTCTCTTGTGTCTTTTGAGCTGCTTCTCAGGCAATTGAAGAGTTTGGTGAGTTCTTATTTATTGAAGGCTTTTGCTCCAGCATTTCATCCATGAAAATTATGCTAAAGTTATGCTGTCAAAATGACAATTGACATATTGCTTCGAGGAAGTCTACCTCCTAGCCTTTCATCCAATTTCGTGTTTGCAATATAACACCTAGTTGGTTATATTGTTGCTTCTCAACATCAGACTAGCAGATTGAGCATCAAAGATTGAAGATTTTGGAGTTTTTTTTCACAGTTCTGGTTTCCTGGTTTTTACATAGCTGAACCTGATTTTTGTTCATATCTTTTGGAGTGAATTTTTATATGTTCTGGGTATTTTAGCAATCCATCTGTTGACTCAAGGCGTCACTTTCCACAAAGTATTGGAATTTAATTCCAAGTGTTTATTTTTATCTTGCAAAATTGATTTCTTGAGGAGGCCGTACCATTTTGATGGGCATTGGGATGCATGCTAAATAAATGGGAATCTTTCTGGTTGGTTTCTGATTTGCATCTTGGGCGCCCCTCTTCTAGAAAACATCTGCAACTGATTTCATATCATTCGGAGGTAAATTGATCAACTTATGAGCATTTTTATGATTTCACAGTTTGCTGGTTGAATTTCCAGAATTCTGATTTTTATATCAGATTGTTGCAACTTCCAGTTTATGATCATTTACTTCAGTTTTTGAGAGTTATATCATTGTAAAAGTTCATGCTAATATCTAAGGTTCATTCCTTATCAATTTAATTTGTAATTTGCAGAGTTTACTTTGTAAGGTTGAGATTAAGCATTACTAATCCAACCAATCTTTTAGTTCTGCAATTACTTTTCTGTTCTATCATTAAATTACCCCTGGATGGTTTACCGCCAGTGTGGACAAACTGTTTTGTAACTCTCTTATACCCACTTCAAAGTGGTGAATCCCCACAACTCTGTGGATGCCCGCCGCAGCGGATGAAGTGCTTTAAATTGTATTCTCTTTCCCCCCACTGTTTGGTGGTAGTGTGGAAATGTTTCTCATGGCTAGTTATCCGCCTATATGTTTATAGTTTCAACTTTCTACACTCCGTCATATGTTAGCACCTCGCCCTTAGTGGGATCTTGAGTGCACATTCTTGACGTTGAGTAGTTATTCAATTTAAGTTCAGTTTTCAGTTTGATGCTAACGCTAATCCAGTTATCTATCTCTAGTTGTGTTGTGTTAAAACATCAAAAAAATTGGTTAGCATATTTCAGTGGTATCAGAGCTGAAGACCCTGCCATCCTGTGGCAATTTGCAGTAGTTAATTGATGAGTGAAAGAGACACTAGGCCATACACCAGAAGTCAGGCTAGAAATCAGCATCAGTTTCTGCCCGTTCCAGAGGCAGATACCTTCTCAGAAGTCCTAAGAGATCTTGGCAAAACAGTGGAAGGTTCAGATAATTCAGTGGAAGTGGTTGATCACACAGCTGTAATAATGCCAGATTCTATAAGGAGAGATAATGAAGAGAGGGATAGAGTGGAGAAGAAGTTTGATGGGATGATTGACATGATGTCCCGTTTATTATCCAAGTTGGATCAGCAAGCAGCTCAGAGTATTATTCAGCCCCAAAATAACTCAGCTGGAGAAAGTAGTGGAGTTAATGGAAATAATAATAGTGGCAGTCCTGAGGTGAATACTAGAGACAGAATTGTGGGTCAGCATACTGCAATTCATAGTGGGTCATCCTCTAGACCCCTTTTTCCTGTTTTCACACCAAGGGAAGAGCAACAACCAGTTGAGGCTACTCCAAACTTTGCTGATGATGCTCGTCAAGCTTACATGGAGTACGTTTCTTTACCTCTTGACTTGAGAGGTACTTGGACCTTTGATCAATTCATGAATCAAAGGAGCCGAAGAAATGGAGGAAGGACTGAACAACGTCCTATGGCACCTAGAAATGACTTCTACCAAGCATTGGGAAAGATTACTATGGAGCATTTTGATGGTAGTAATAGGTGTACAGCCAGATCATGGGTACAGAAGTTAGATAACTACCTTTCTCTCAGACCCATGCCGGAAGAAGATGCTATCAAATTTGCGACCTTGCATTTAGATGGCATAGCTCATGAATGGTGGACTCATGGCTTGGTCACTCTTGGCCATAATCTTGTTCGCACATATGGAGAGTTTACCAATAAGTTGATTGAAAGATTTGACACCAAAGATCCAGAATTGAGATTTAGAGAATTGGCACAATTGAAACAGCAAGGATCCTTAGAAAGCTATGTGGCTGATTTTCAGAGGTTGTCAAGAATGGTGCCTAACATTACTGAACGAAGACTTGTGGTTCTTTTTGCTGAAGGTTTAATGGAGCCTTTGAAGGGTTGGGTCAAAGCATTTGATCCACCAACATTAGATGAAGCTATCAAGAAAGCTAGGAGCATGGAGTTAGCAGCCCCAAGGCCTAAGTTTCACTCAAAACCATTCAGCCATAAAAAAGATAAAAAGCCTTCTTCAAATCTGCCCAAGAAGTTTCCACCAAGGCTATCCGAAGAGCTCAAAGAACAGCTTAGAAAGGATGGAGTTTGTTACACTTGCCGTGATCCTTGGGTTAAGGGTCATCGCTGCTATGGAAGAGGCAAAGCTAATCGAATGGAGGGCTATTCTGATTATGGATCAGAATCTAATTCGTCTGATCAGCAATACGAATCAGCAAGTAGTGAAGGTGAAGAAGCTCCAGAAGACAAGTCCGAAGAGGTGGGAGATGGTAGTGCTTTTGCACAACTATCAAGCTTTCAAAAAAATGAATCTTTTAGGGTTCATGGAGTTGTGAATTCACAAAGGATAGTTGCCCTAATTGATACGGGAGCAACTCACAATTTTATTGATGAAGGACTAGTTGCTAGAAAAGGATTGAAGACTGAAGAATTTGATGGTTTCAAGGTAATGGTTGCTGATGGTTTTACTATGTCTTGCACAAGGAAGATTCCTAACCTCTCTTTGCAATTGGGAAATCATGAGATTAAAGATGATTTTTATGTAGTGGGAATTGGAGACACTGATATTGTGTTGGGCATACAATGGCTGCGATCTCTTGGTGAGATCACATTGAATTTGCAAACCATGGAGCTGAAATTTCAGTCTAATGGAAGAAAGGTTGTTCTAAGAGGGATGTCAAATGGAGGCCCTCGAATTGTGTCTTTGAAGAGGATAGGAAGGCTGATCCGCCATGATCAGTTTGAATGGGCTGCTGAATGTATGGTTCTACCAGCTGATCCGGTTGAGGAAAAAAGGCAATATCATCCTGATATTCAAGCCTTACTTTCAAGGAAGAGCAAAGTCTTTGGAAGCTTACCTCCTGGAAGACCTCCTGAAAGAGGTTCTGAGCATGTGATTGAATTAGAAGAGGGAGCAAAACCTGTCATTACTACACCTTACCGCTATCCAAAGAGGCAGAAAGATGAAATTGAAAAAGCCATCAAGGAGCTATTGGAAAGTGGTTTTATTAGACCAAGCAAGAGTCCATTTGCTTCTGCAGTAGTGCTGGTCAAAAAGAAAGATGGTACAATGCGTATGTGTGTTGACTACCGCGCATTAAATCAGAAAACCATCAAGAATAGATATCCTATCCCTAGGATTGATGAGCTTATTGATGAGCTCCATGGGGCAATGTTTTTCTCAAAGATTGATCTTCGTTCGGGCTATCACCAAATCAGAATGAGGGAGGAGGATATAGAGAAGACAGCGTTTAGATGCCATTTTGGGCATTTTGAATTTCTTGTCATGCCTTTTGGTTTGACAAATGCTCCAGCCACATTTCAATCTTGTATGAACAAGATTTTTAGACAGCAGTTGAGGAAGTTTGTGCTCATCTTCTTCGACGACATCCTCATATTCAGTAAGTCATGGGAAGAGCACCTTAAGCATTTAGAAGAAGTGCTTAGCATTTTAGAGGCGGAATGTTTGTTCGCCAAAGAATCAAAGTGTGAGTTTGGGTTGACAGAACTTTTATACCTTGGCCACATTATTAGTTCAAAGGGTGTGAAAGTGGATCCAGAAAAGATAAGGGCCATTCTTGAGTGGCCAACTCCAAAGAATATTTCTCATTTGAGAGGATTTTTAGGGTTATGTGGATTCTATAGAAGATTTGTAAAAGGTTATTCTCATCAAGCAGCACCTTTGACAGATCTTACAAAGAAAGGAGCTTTTCTTTGGACTAAGCAAGCACAAGAGGTTTTTGATAAGTTTAAACAAATCATGAGTTCGTGTCCAGTGTTGGCACTTCCGGATTTTTCAAAACCTTTTGAATTACAATGTGATGCTTCAGGAGAAGGTGTTGGAGCTGTCCTAATGCAAGACAAACACCCTATTGTCTTCGAGAGCCGAAAGTTGAGAGGGGCAGAAAAAACTTACTCCATTTATGACAAAGAGATGCTTGCCATCATGCATGCTTTGTCTAAATTCCGTCAATACTTGGTGGGAAGTAAATTTGTTGTTAAGACTGACCACAATAGTCTTAAACATTTCATGCGCCAAAAGGAATTGAATGAAAGGCAGCAAAAGTGGGTAAGTAAACTCCAAGCATATGACTTTGACATTGAATATGTCAAAGGAAAAAATAATATAGTGGCTGATGCTCTTTCAAGAAGGCCTCATTTGCAGTCAATTTGTGAGTTATCAGCAGATTGGAAGAATTAATTGCTGCTGATTATGTTAAAAATCAGTTTGCAACCAGCTTGTTAGAAGGTCATTTGGTTGATGAAAGGTATAAGTTGGTTGATGGATTAATTTATTATAAAGATAGAATCTTTTTAGTGCAAGAATCTAAGCTTAAGAAGAAGATTCTACAATCTTTTCATGATGTTCCCCTTGCTGGTCATCAAGGGATTTTCAAGACTTATAAGCAGATTCGTGAAAGATTCACTTGGAAAGGGTTGAAAGAAGAAGTCTTGAACTACATTAGAGAGTGTCCTATTTGTCAAAGAAATAAAAATGAACACTCTTATCCAGCTGGTCTACTTCAGCCTTTGCCCATTCCAAATCAGAAGTGGGAAAGTATTGCCATGGACTTTATCACGGGGTTGCCCAAGGTGCAAGGAAGTGATTGTATATTTGTTGTGGTTGATAGACTAACAAAATTTGCTCATTTCTTTGCTGTTACCACTTCATTTACAGCAGCTCAAGTGGCTGAGTTGTTTTTTAGAGAGGTGTTCCATTTGCATGGGTTGCCTAAAACTATTGTCAGTGATAGGGACAGCAAGTTCCTAAGTGTCTTTTGGCAGGAGATCTTTAGATTGAGTGGGACAGTGCTTACTCCAAGCACTAGTTATCACCCACTAACAGATGGGCAGTCATAAATTGTTAACAAGTGGTTAGAGGGCTACCTAAGGAACTATGTTTCAGGACAGCAACGAGCTTGGATTAAATGGCTTCATTTAGGAGAGTATTGTTACAACTCTTCTTATCACATGCCAATTAAGATGTCTCCTTTTAAGGCTTTTTATGGTTATGAGGCTACTAATTTTGTTGATTTAGTGTTTGGTGATAGTAGAGCTCCACAAGCACTGGATATGTTACAACAGAGCCAAGACATCTTGAAAGCTCTCAAGGAAAATTTGCAACATGCTCAAAATCAGCGGAAGTTATACGCTGATCAGCAGCGTGTTGAAAGGTCTTTTGAAGTTGGGGACATGGTCTATTTGAGGCTTCAGCCATATGGAAAATCTTCTCTCAAGAAGAGTGGTGCAGAAAAGTTGAAGCCACGTTTTTATGGTCCTTTCAAAATCACCAAAAAGATAGGTGAAGTTGCTTATGAGTTGGAGCTTCCAGCTGAAAGCAAAATACATAATGTTTTCCATGTGTCTCGCCTCAAGAAGGAAATTGGACACAATGTGGTGGCTACATCAGAATTACCTCCATTGGATGAGGAAGGTCAGTTAGTGTTGATTCCTGATGAAATCCTTGATACTAGAGAACGTTCTTTGAGGAGAAAGACAATCAAATAATATTTGGTTAAATGGAGGAATTTGCCTTTGGAAGATGCTACGTGGGAAGGTGAACAGATTTTGTTGCATCCATCTTTTCAGTTGCTTGAGGACAAGCAATTTCAAGGAGGGCGGACTGTAATGTCCCCTTCTCATCAGTGATCAACATTGCAATTCATCAGTCTATTCCGGAACCTGTAGACTGGAATGAGGTGAAATTAGGGTTTCGTGGCTTGGAGTTTTGTGGCATTTCATGTTATTTACTATTTTTAGTAAATGCTAGTTGTGGCAGTTGCAGTTGTCTATTCTTAGTCCTTTGCAGTTGGAGCAGTTATTGTTATTATGGTTTGGTCTTCAGAAAACTTTAATTGGTGAAAAATATTTAATTGAAGGCAATATGTTTTAATTCACTGTTGACACCCCCCTTGGCCTAAGGAGATAACTTAAGTTGTTTTTAAAGTGGGGCCATGAAGGGTACGCCTTCATTAAGAGATTTATTAATTTTATTAAGAACTTATTTCCTTGAGCAAAAGTGGACGCCACTTTTATATTAATTAAATAAAGTGAAATTCTTGGACGCTTTTGGGACGCCACTTGAGAAGTTGATTGGTCTTTGGGAATTGGAAAGGTCTCTTGCGTCTTTTGAGCTGCTTCTCAGGCAATTGAAGAGTTTGGTGAGTTCTTATTTATTGAAGGCTTTTGCTCCAGCATTTCATCCATGAAAATTATGCTAAAGTTATGCTGTCAAAATGACAATTGACATATTGCTTCGAGGAAGTCTACCTCCTAGCCTTTCATCCAATTTCGTGTTTGCAATATAATACCTAGTTGGTTACATTGCTGCTTCTCAACATCAGACTAGCAGATTGAGCATCAAAGATTGAAGATTTTGGAGTTTTTTTTCACAGTTCTGGTTTCCTGGTTTTTACATAGCTGAACCTGATTTTTGTTCATATCTTTTGGAGTGAATTTTTATATGTTCTGGGTATTTTAGCAATCCATCTGTTGACTCAAGGCGCCACTTTCCACAAAGTATTGGAATTTAATTCCAAGTGTTTATTTTTATCTTGCAAAATCAATTTCTTGAGGAGGCCGTACCATTTTGATGGGCATTGGGATGCGTGCTAAATAAATGGGAATCTTTCTGGTTGGTTTCTGATTTGCATCTTGGGCGCCCCTCTTCTAGAAAACATCTGCAACTGATTTCATATCATTCGGAGGTAAATTGATCAACTTATGAGCATTTTTATGATTTCACAGTTTGCTGGTTGAATTTCCAGAATTCTGATTTTTATATCAGATTGTTGCAACTTCCAGTTTATGATCATTTACTTCAGTTTTTGAGAGTTATATCATTGTAAAAGTTCATGCTAATATCTAAGGTTCATTCCTTATCAATGTAATTTTGTAATTTACAGAGTTTACTTTGTAAGGTTGAGATTAAGCATTACTAATCCAACCAATCTTTTAGTTCTACAATTACTTTTCTGTTCTATCATTAAATTACCCCTGGATGGTTTACCGCCAGTGTGGACAAACTGTTTTGTAACTCTCTTATACCCACTTCAAAGTGGTGAATCCCCACAACTTTGTGGATGCCCGCTGTAGCGGACAAAGTGCTTTAAATTGTATTCTCTTTCCCCCCACTGTTTGGTGGTAGTGTGGAAATGTTTCTCATGGCTGGTTATCCGCCTATCTGTTTATAATTTCAACTTTCTACACTCCGTCATATGTTAGCACCTCGCCCTTAGTGGGATCTTGAGTGCACATTCTTGACGTTGAGTAGTTATTCAATTTAAGTTCAGTTTTCAGTTTGATGCTAACGCTAATCCAGTTATCTATCTCTAGTTGTGTTGTGTTAAAACATCGAAAAAATTGGTTAGCATATTTCAGATACACGCTTGTGAATGACTTGATCATTTACAAGAACATGATTTATTTGGTCCCAGGTTCAGAGATGAAGAACATTATCATGCGAGCCTTTCATGATGTACCTACTGCAGGACATCCCGGATATTTCAAAACATACAGACAGATTCGGGAGAGATTTACATGGAAAGGACTTAAGGCAGATGTTCTTCAGTACATACATGAGTGCCCTGTTTGTCAACAGAACAAGCAGGAGAACACGTACCCGACAGGATTATTGCAGCCACTTCCGATTCCTGACAGGAAGTGGGAATGCCTGTCAATGGACTTCATTACGGGCTTGCCTAAAGCCCAAGGACGGGATTGCATATATGTGGTTGTGGATCGGCTGACGAAGTACGCCCACTTCTTTCCGATTACCACTACCTACACAACTACACATGTGGCAGAGGTCTTTTTCTGTGAGGTATTCAGACTACATGGGTTGCCTCGGAGCATAGTGAACGACAGGGACAATCGGTTCTTGAGTCACTTTTGGCAGGAGGTGTTTAGACTCTGTGGGACCGAGCTTAAACCAAGCACCAGTTACCACCCGCAGACTGATGGGCAGACGGAGATAGTGAATAAATGGGTGGAAGGTTACCTCAGGAATTATATTGCAGGGCAGCAAAAGGCATGGGTCAAGTGGATTCATTTGTGCGAGTATTGCTACAACACGACATTCCATATGACCATTCAGATGTCCCCTTTCATGGCGTTGTACGGTTATGAGGCGCTGAGTTTTTTGGATTTGCTACTGAGTGACAGTAGAGTGCCGAGTGCAGGAGACTTGTTGCGGGAGAGTCAGGATACTATGAGGGCTCTCAAGGAGAATATTGCCAAGGCACAGAATCAGTAAAAGCAGTACGCAGATCAGAAGAGGACATAGAGGTCTTTTGAGGTGGGTGACATGGTTTATCTTATGCTGCAGCCATACCGTCAGTCTACTCTTAGGAAGAGTGGTTCAGAGAAGCTTAAGCCACGATACTATGGTCCTTTCAGGATTTTGAGGCGTGTTGGGGAGGTGGCTTATGAGCTAGAGCTTCCGGCAGAGAGCAAGGTACACAATGTTTTTCATGTGTCACGTCTCAAGAAGGCGTTGGGACACCGTGTGGTACCTTCTGCAGTTTTACCTCCCTTAGATGATGAGGGAAAGTTGATTCTAATACTTGAGTCTATCCTGGAGTACAGAGAGAGACAGTTGCGTGGGAGGACTATCAAGGAATATTTGGTGAAATGGAGAGATTTTCCAGTGGAGGATGCTACATGGGAGAGCGAGGATATTTTGCGACATCCGGAGTTGAGATTGCTTGGGACAAGCAATTTCAGGAGGGGCGGTGTCATGTCCCCTTCCAGTTGACATCTCTCAGAGCTGATGATTAGCCTATTATGCGACCCTCGTAGGCTGATAGGATGGATAGAGGGTCTTGACGGAGCTTGGCTTGGCTTCGGTTGTCAGATTTTTATCAGTTGGCTTTTGTTCAAGCTCATTCGGACACCATTTGCCTGGATTGCTATTTTTAGCAGTATTTGGCACTCAGCGAGGCGCCCCTGCTATTTTTAGCAGTATGGATTGATCATGTGCAGAATCATTCACTTAGTCACCAGCTTTAGACGGTTCGCGAATCAGACACTTTTCGAGGGAGATATTAATATTTAATTGATTAATTAAATATTAATTATTTTTGGAGCTTATATTATAAAGTTATAATATTTTAATATTATAACTTAAGTGAATTGCTGAAGGGGGTCACCCATCATGGAAGGGGTCGTTTTTAATTATATTTTATAATTAAAAATGTGATTTGAAACTATTAAAATATTAAAAGGAAGAAGTTCAAATTATTTTAATAAAAAACCTAATTGTGAAAATCGAGCTTTTGAAGAATATAAGGTTTTCTCATTGGGAATCGAGCCATGATGATTGAAGTCGACTTTTGCTGAGTATTTTCTTCTGAAGACAGAGCCAAGGGTTCAAGTTTTCAATTTGCATTGGAGAACGTGAAATCTTCAGTGTGTGCGATTCAGAGGCTGTGAAATACCAGCTGATCTATTGCCAGGTAGAGAGATAACTTTATTCTGAAGTTATCACAGAGCATTACAGGTGAAATATATTCAAGGTTTCAGTGAATTCATCCGGAGGAGTTAATTAAATACAGGTGCCCAAATTCCTGAGATCAAGAGACCTTCACAAGGGCCGTACCTTTTATTTATTGGCTGCTGTACCAAGGCCGTACTTTTTCTGTACCTGGCTGTACCTTCATAAAAAGGGCGTCCTTTTTTTTTCAAAGCAAATCGCCTCCCATTCTGATCTTCTGGCTTCCACCCAGTTGGCGCATTTACCTTTGGATTAGTCTTCTGGCATTTGACGGAGGGACAAGTGGATATTTATTGCAGCCGTACCAGTTTCAGAGCATTCTTAGCTTGCTGCAAATCACGTTCTTTTAATTAATATTTTGTCTTATCTAACCTGTATATCTGAGATTCCTTATTGTAATGGCAGTGGTAAAATAATACAAACCATAGTTATCGATTTCTGAGTTTATTTATGCTAGATATGGAAGCATTGTATTTGTTTAAGATTTTATATCAAATTCTTTCCAAAATCGCATTATTTCATTTATGCTCAAAAACACCAAAAAAACCAAAAATACACAAAAACTATCAAAAACAGTCAGAATCAATAAACAGGGGAAACAAGGGTTTCTACATTATTGCATTCTCATTATTTGTAGTGACTGGGATTGTGATTCAATATTGTGAATCTGCCATTTCCAGGCTCTACATCATTTCATATATTATTTATAGTGCAACTAAGGGTCATAGATTGATGCCATACAACATACTGTAATTGCTTGCTAGGCTTATTATATTTCTGTATTGCTCATTATAATATTTGAGACTGAACTTTATCATTCCCAGTTGCTTTTGTAATTGCATTGTAAATCTGTCATAGAGGCATTAACGGTACTGTAGTTTGCAAGTTTAAGTCTCTGCTCTTTAGTTTGTTTTGGTTGGGTTCATCTTGTAAATCATCTCTTGAAGGTGATTTGTTGTATTCAGCATTGGTTCTATTTGTAATCAGTTAGAAGGCATCTTTGGTAATACTATGAAGTTTGGGAGTGCATTCAAACTGTTTGTCAAATTGTCATTATGCTGTAGTTGTGAATTTGTACGAGGCAACCATCTTATTGCATTAGACAAGTCAAAATATATACTTGCACTGCATTGATAATCATCTAGCATCTTTGAATAAGTCAATTGAAGTCACTTCATGCAATTAAATCATCACACAAGGGCAAACATCTCAGACAAAAAACAATTACCAGCTGGGACAATTTGCACAACAAGTGTTTGATGAAATGTCCAAGGCTAAAAACTGAAAATAAACTCCAAATCTAGCAAGGGACATTACAGAAATAGACATTAAGTTCAGATAACACATAACATACATATAATAAACAAAACCACCATAAAAAAAATTAAAGACTGTGTGTACCACAATATTAAAAGTTGTATAATGTTTCTGTGGACCCCACTAAGAATTTTGTTTCATGTCAATCTTAGGTAGGAGCATCTAGGATAAAATCTAGTGAATTGCAAAAGCAGTAAAATTAAAACCTGCAAATAAGGTGGACACTAAGAGGAACTAAAAAGTAAAACATGTGTAAGTATTGTGTTTTACATAGAAATGCAGCAGATTATACTCCAAAACTTACCATAAAAAGTCAAGCCATAAAACACCTCAACAGATGTACAAATTCCCAAAACTACAAAAAAGGTAAAAGAGCAGCACAAAAACTTAAAACAACAGCAATGCCAACAATAATAGCAACACCACCAAAACACCATCATTTTTTATGCACATACTCATTAGCCATCATTGGATCGAGAAGTAGAAGAACAAGAAGCATCAGGTAATGATGAACTTCCTACCACATTCTTATTTGCTTCCTAACTATCACAACACCATCTGTACAAGCTCCCCACCATTAACATGTTTCATTTACTCTTTTTGTCAAATATGATGATAAAAAAGAAAAAATATTGTGCATAAATTAGAAAGGTTGTAGTTCAAACGAGGTACATCCATGGATGTATCGGTCCAAATTCAAGGCTCAAAGTGCAGACCTTGCCCACACCTATAGAAGACTGGACTGTGAACCCAGACTAGGAATGAACTGGACCCAAATCTAAGGATTTTTTTGAGCTAACTGCTAATTTAGCATTTCACATTGCTAAACTTAAAAAGCTATCTATACTCCACCTGAGAAGGCTTGATCTCAGATTCTCAGTCATGACCATAGATCACAGACTCGGACTTGGAGAGTACTCAGCAAGCCCAAATTTTTGGACTTGGCAAAAACTTAACATAAAAAGTATTAAAATTTCTTATAAAAACACTTTTTTTTTGCAAAATTCAATTACAAAATGTATCAAATGAGTCTAAGAAACTGAAATATTCTGAGCCAATTCTTTTTTGATTTTTACAAATTACAAATTACAATCAATGCACCCGTTAAGGTTAGAGGATAAACCAAAACATGCAAAAGCAACTCTAACCAGAATGTACACCAGGATCCCGATGTGGGCAAGGTGTGAGCATTGGTCAGAGGATCTAAAACAAACTACTTATGCTGTAACTCTAACCAAGAATGGCGCCGATGATGGCGAGCATATGGTCAGAGGATCTTCTACTCTAAATGCTAAAAGGGAACTCGACGTCAAGTATGTGCTACCCAATCCAATATAGAGTGAGGGGCGACCATATGACGGAGTATTTACACATATCAATGCATGAAAGAAATGCTGAAAGCTGAAAGGACTCAACACCCAGAATGTGCTTGCTAACCCAGAATGGGAAAGTAGCTACCATAGGGCGGAGATTTATCTATTACAGATTAATACTGAAGGTAGGACTGAGTATTACAAATCATGACAAAGCAATATTAAAGAACACTGGTCAGTACTACTGCCAGCTTACAACAGAGAATTATTGCCTGCGATGTCAAGATATCATATGCTTTTCAAATGGTACATTCAACAATAAATCTGCTACAGGCCTTTAAATAACCTCAACACCAAATCCAAATGAGAAGATGCAGATTTCTGCGGACAGTTTATGACAGATCTGTACTTTTCAATTTTTAACCAGCAACATAGAAATTCACAGAAAGATTCATAACTCACTCCTCTCTTACCCAAATGACCTCAACTCAGATGCAAAACACTACTATAATGATGGCGCCTAAGATGAATGCAAGAAACCAACGTGAAATGCCTTAATTTATTTATGCACGGAATCCAAGATGATGCAGAATGGTACGGCCCAGCAAGAGGGGCGATTCCTTCTTAAAAATCACAGCCTTAACCAAAAAATCTATAACTTGGAGAATATGTTCGCCCTTCACAGACAAAGAGAATGAGACGATACCTAGAAGGAATATTTTTGTATTTTTCAAGTTGTGAGCAAAAACATAAATCTGCTGTATTAAATGATGCAAAAAGCTGAAACCCACTAATATGCAAAACAAATCTAATAATGCACAAGCTGAAAACAATGCTCAAAACTAAATGCAAACTCACAAATCTATCTTAAATCACCACTAGTCGCTGTCTTTCAAGCGAGAAGCAATGCCCAAGCTAGGAGGCCTTCATTCCTCAAAGCAATCCCAAAGCCAATCCGGCAACATAACATTCCTGTAGAAAAAGATATCCAAAAGAGAACCCAAGGCTGTCTTTTATAAGTTTCTGTTGACCTTCCTTGAAACCCTAACTTCTTTTCCAGAGTCAAAACCCTAATCACAAGAGATGGCGTCCTTTTCCATGCATCTTTAATTTTGACTTCATTTAATTAAATTTCTCACTTAAATAAATGCGTCCTCCTTAAGGCTTAGTTTTGACTTCGATAAATTTAATATATCCTCAATGATGGCGCCACCCTTCAAGTCCACCTTTTAAAATAACATTAAGTTATTTGACTAGGCCAAGGTGATAAAATAACATTTAAAATATAATGTTATTTTTAAGTGAAATGAGCTCATCTCTCCAAAACTGCATTATGAAGCCCGAAACTGAATATGCCACTTGAGTCAACTGAAGGGGAAAGTCAACTGCCTGAGATCAACCTGTTTACTGCCAAAAATAGAATTTACTAAAAATAGTAAATTCCTGGAAATGCTCAGAAAGTCGAGATGAACATACCATTGCGAAGCTCTCTGAAAACCCAGAAAGAATCCACCATTGAATCCATTAACTCTGAGCAAGGACATCCTTAAAAATGGGAAACCCTAATTTTACCTTCCGACTAGCCTTCGGGTTTCCAGAAAAAAGCCAACGGTCACTGGAAAGGTCAGGTTCGAGAAGGGGACATTACAATCCGCCCTTCCCAAAATTGCTTGTCCTCAAGCAATACCACCACAACTCCAGAAATTTTAAAACTAAACCATACGCAACAAGTATGATCCCTGGTTCCCAAACCCATCGTAGGAAGGACCCACCATGCCGATGCTGCTCTACTCTGATCACATCCGTGAAATCATCATGCCTATGCTGTACTAACCTTCCTTGTAACCCCAAAGTGTTACCATCCATGATACTCAACCCAAAAGATCTTGAAGGAGGGGAATCAAAATCATGCAACATCTCATGTCCACAATGCCCCAAATTAACAGTATCAACCATACTACTGTCAATCACAATTCTAAGCAATAGGAAAGATAGTCTACTCAAATCAAACTCGAACTCTTCAGCATACCTCCACATGGTAACAAACGGAACCCTGACTGCAAATGTGACATCTTCAAATCTTTTTGCAAAGAGGAAGGCAATCCTTTGCAAAAGCTCAACAAATTCAAACTCATTACTTCACATGAATTCCCTATGCCTCAACTGAATTATCATGGCACAACTATGAAGTCTGAAGAAGTTTTTCACAATTCCAACCCTAAGAGTCTCAAAATGTAGAATCAAAGCGTGGGGTAACTCGCTGTCATGAACCAATAATGAAAATAAACCATCAGAGTTTGCATCACAAACCTCCAAAGTGGCTGAAAAACACGCTAAAGTCATCTCTATCAGAAAACTACCACTTCTTTGATCAGGAGTGAGGAACCAACTCTCCGGAATGAAAGTAACTCCATAAGTAAGGTGGCTGGTCTGCCTCCAACCAGCAAGCTCGTGTCTAAAAATCTGCCCTTGTCTGAGCTGAAAGTCACTTCCAAGAACTACCGATCGTTGATCTCTCCAACCCATATTCAAAATTTCTCTCCAATCCATTTGTTGATGAACAAACGGAACCATCAAGTAGCTGGAAAAGAAGGGAACAACATCAACAAATCTGGAAATTTGATCCTTATCCCTCCAAAAGTCTTTTCCATAAGTAATAAACTCTAACAACCCAAGTTGAGAATCCCAAGCATGGATACCCAACTGAAAGTGATTTTCAACACACTGAAAAGAAATCTCTACACATTCCCAAGTGCTAGTGAGAACCAAGTGCCTTCTCACGAAACTGATGCCCCATCTAGTAAATCCTTGAAGCTTAACCATGAAAGCTTCCACATTAAGGGAGTATGAAACATAGAGTGGCTTCAAATTCAGCTCCCAAAACTGATCAATATGATTCCAAACATCATTCCACCCAAGGGATGGATTGTCAAGAGTGCAACTACCAAAGTCTAGTTCACCTTTTTCCCATTCCTCCTGAGTAGTAGGTCTGAAATCTTCACTCGTTGCTGCTGTAATGAAGTTACCAACAGCTACCAAGACTTGTCTCTTCAACACCTTGATGTCATAGATGTTGAAATTACCTTGCTTCGTCACCTCCCATGTAGAACCTTCATCCTCAAAGCCACTTATGCATCCATTACTACTCAACATACGTGGCACATCCTCATGGAGTGATATCAAGGCATCCTTAGATTGGAGTTCATGCTTGCCCTCATGCTTGGTCACTTCACTACTTGACTCATTTTTCAAAACAAAGAGAGGATTGTCATAAGTTGCTTCAGCACCCACTTCAAAGAAGGGATTGTCAAAGACTTGGAAGCCATTCCTTTCGTCTCGCTGCCCCAAAACTGCACATGCAACTTTTGATTTTCTTGAAATGCTTTCAAGATCAAACTCCTCTTGAAGACAGTCAAGATCTCCAATCACTTGATTGATTTTTTCAGCTCTTTGTGCATTCTCTTGCTTGCTAAAAAGTTTGAAATCAGCAAACCGGTCTTCAACCTCTGTTAGAGCCAACTGAGTTTCTTTCAACTTGTCCTTTGTTGATTTAAGCTCCAGAGTGAGCTCATCAACCAAACTCTCCTTTTCTTGGAAAACACTGAAGGACTTCTTTGCAAGTTCAATAGCACGATCCCGATCCTCCATCAAGTGTATGTAATCTGATTTCAACGCCTCCAAAGAGTCTCTAATGAGTTGCAAATTGAAAATAGCAACTTCATCCTTAACTCCTCTTTTTCTCTCTGCAAGCTAAGCCTTCCAGTAGAGATCTTCAATCAAACTGTGAGTGCGATCAAATTGGGATAGAATTCACACTTTCCTCTTAAAGGACTCTTTGTCTTGACCTTCCCACTCAAGAATATGCAAAGATGGCAGATTGCTGGTTGGCTGATTGTCAAAATCAGAACTTTGTTTTGTGTCTTTGCGGCCATCATAGCTGTTCCAGCTTCCGTGTCTTACACCATCAACTAGAGGAGAATGCTCATTGTCATGAAAGGCATCATACTCCACAAAGTCTTCAACCCATTGCTTGCAATCAGCTTCGTGCATTGATAAATCAACTTTGTGTTTAGTAACACCTTCAAACTCTCCATCTTCAAGAGCCATATGGTCTTCAAGCTCTTCTTCTTCCTCATTGTCTTCTTGATCAAACATTATAGCAGCACCCAACTTGCTCAATGGATCATAGTCATCCGCTGTTCGGAAAGTTTCTGTAGAAAAATTTTCTTCATTAGCGGTTGCAACCACTTCAAAGACATCATCATGGAGCTTCTTTGAACCCTCTTCTCCTTCGAAGACAACTTCCTCTTCAATGGCCACCTCATAGTTTGCCATGCAAACTGATTTTTGATCTTCATCTGGATCAAAGGGAAATTCATCCCACAAAGGTTCTTTATCATACCTTGGTGTCAACCAACCGGGATCCCAAATGGAAAAAGGCTGACTGTTTTGATCAAGAGAAAAGTACTCTTCATGCTTCTCTTGGAGTGTTGAGTCTTTGAATAGGTCACCCAGTAACTCACTTGAACTGGTTTCTTCATAAGTCCTTCTCTCCAAGGGCTTAGTTTGATGCTCAAACCCAATGTCACCATCATAATGAAATGAAGAATCTCCATTGCCTGCTGTTTTGAAAACATCACTGTCATTATCTTCATCATGGGGAAGTATGTCATTGATTTCTTCATTAGCAACCCCATGAATACCAAGGAGGTCTTCTTGATCACTTGTAATAAATTCATCTTGTGAAAACTCTTGAGCTTTTTGGCCAGCAACATAAAAAGAATTATCCATCACCACATCCTCAACAAATGGAGGCATAAACACTACGACATCTTTACCAATGATATCATTATGGTAATGATCAAAAGCTGGTTCAAGGACACCACTAGTATTCTCCTCATCAATGCACTCATCCCATACAATAGTTCTACCAACATCTTCTGTGAAGCCCTTAGTATCAAAACCTTCATGGGATGAATCCAAATTAGGATTCAAGTCTGCTACTATATTCTTTTCACCGAACTGATCTTTGTCACTTGCTATCACATGCAAGTCTAGGGGAGTATTATGGGGCTCTCCCACACACTCCTCAACTGTCAAGGTTTCTATATCAAACTTACGATCATTTTGAGGTGACATGTGCTCCTTGCTTGTGCCATCTTCAATATTAGTTGACTGATTTTTCTCTTCGTCATGTTCATTTGTGGCCTGCAATCCACAAACAGGCACTTCTTCTTCCTTCATTGCACCTGCAACCATGGCATGTTCTGCTTCCTCCTTAATCATTTTCTTGATGTAGTTGACCATAGCCCGCTTTCCAGGGTAATAAGTCACCACACAATCCAAAAAGGTATCAAATGAAACACTGTTCTTAAACTCCTCTGTCATGCTTTGATAATATTTATGGAGTTTGGCGGCCTCATGTTCACATTTCCTCTTGAACTGGCATTCTTTAGAAATCCCAATCAAATCCGACTTCTCAAACTTAGCATAAATCTTTCTGATTCCACACCTTAACTCAGGATCCTTCAATAGCGTACACATATCATGCATTAACTCAAGTAGAGACTTCTCTGTAGTCATCTTTTTCTGTACGTAGTGTCTGGTATCTCTGTCACTCATCTGTCAAATGAACTTTGTTGGGCACAGGATGGAAGGATCTTGGCTCTGATACCACTGAAATATTCCGAGCCAATTCTTTTTTGATTTTTACAAATTACAAATTACAATCAATGCACCCGTTAAGGTTAGAGGATAAACCAAAACGTGCAAAAGCAACTCTAACCAGAATGTACACCAGGATCCCGATGTGGGAAAGGTGTGAGCATTGGTCAGAGGATCTAAAAAAAATTGCTTATGCTGTAACTCTAACCAAGAATGGCGCCGATGATGGCGAGCATATGGTCAGAGGATCTTCTACTCTAAATGCTAAAAGGGAACTCGACGTCAAGTATGTGCTACCCAATCCAATACGGAGTGAGGGGCGACCATATGACGAAGTATTTACACATATCAATGCATGAAAGAAATGCTGAAAGCTGAAAGGACTCAACACCCAGAATGTGCTTGCTAACCCAGAATGGGAAAGTAGCTACCATAGGGCGGAGATTTATCTATTACAGATTAATACTGAAGGTAGGAATGAGTATTACAAATCATGACAAAGCAATATTAAAGAACACTGGTCAGTACTACTGCCAGCTTACAACAGAGAATTATTGCCTGCGATGTCAAGATATCATATGCTTTTCAAATGGTACATTCAACAATAAATCTGCTACAGGCCTTTAAATAACCTCAACACCAAATCCAAATGAGAAGATGCAGATTTCTGCGGACAGTTTATGACAGATCTGTACTTTTCAATTTTTAACCAGCAACATAGAAATTCACAGAAAGATTCATAACTCACTCCTCTCTTACCCAAATGACCTCAACTCAGATGCAAAACACTACTACAATGATGGCGCCTAAGATGAATGCAAGAAACCAACGTGAAATGCCTTAATTTATTTATGCACGGAATCCAAGATGATGCAGAATGGTACGGCCCCACAAGAGGGGCGATTCCTTCTTAAAAATCACAGCCTTAACCAAAAAATCTATAACTTAGAGAATATGTTCGCCCTTCACAGACAAAGAGAATGAGACGATACCCAGAAGGAATATTTTTGTATTTTTCAAGTTGTGAGCAAAAACATAAATCTGCTGTATTAAATGATGCAAAAAGCTGAAACCCACTAATATGCAAAACAGATCTAATAATGCACAAGCTAAAAACAATGCTCAAAACTAAATGCAAACTCACAAATCTATCTTAAATCACCACTAGTCGCTGTCTTTCAAGCGAAAAGCAATGCCCAAGCTAGGAGGCCTTCATTCCTCGAAGCAATCCCAAAGCCAATCCAGCAACATAACATTCCTGTAGAAAAAGATATCCAAAAGAGAACCCAAGGCTGTCTTTTATAAGTTTCTGTTGACCTTCCTTGAAACCCTAACTTCTTTTCCAGAGTCAAAACCCTAATCACAAGAGATGGCATCCTTTTCCACGCATCTTTAATTTTGACTTCATTTAATTAAATTTCTCACTTAAATAAATGCGTCCTCCTTAAGGCTTAGTTTTGACTTTGATAAATTTAATATATCCTCAATGATGGTGCCACCCTTCAAGTCCACCTTTTAAAATAACATTAAGTTATTTGACTAGGCCAAGGTGATAAAATAACATTTAAAATATAATGTTATTTTTAAGTGAAATGAGCTCATCTCTCCAAAACTGCATTCTGAAGCCCGAAACTGAATACGCCACTTGAGTCAACTGAAGGGGAAAGTCAACTGCCTGAGACTAACCTGTTTACTGCCAAAAATAGAATTTACTAAAAATAGTAAATTCCTGGAAATGCTCAGAAAGCCGAGATGAACATACCACTGCGAAGCTCTCTGAAAACCCAGAAAGAATCCGCCATTGAATCCACTAACTCTGAGCAAGGGACATCCTTAAAAATAGGAAACCCTAATTTTACCTTCCGACTAGCCTTCGGGTTTCCAGAAAAAAGCCAACAGTCACTGGAAAGGTCAGGTTCAAGAAGGGGACATTACAGAAACCATGAGGAAGTGTTTTCTATTACATTTGATTCTTAAATACATATGGATTACAAAATGGCATCATCATGCGAAGCCGGATAGTGGATACAGGATAGTAGATACAATAGCTAGCTACTAACTAATAACTATTATGAATTTATGATGATTGTCTTTGAAAATCATCATCATAAATTTCATATCTAAACAATTACAATTTCCTCTTCCCCAACCTAGTGAAAAATTGGGGGGTAGAGGGTATGGTCCTCTTCACACTCGATTGTGGCTCCATGCTTCGCATAGAAGACTATGCCTATGGCTCCACCTTGTTTATATATGGTAGTGATGCCTCCTCCACAATATCAATGTCATCCAATCCAGTCTCCCCTGCTTCTATTGCAGCCACATCCTCCATAGCTTTCCTCTCAAAATCAATAATCTCATCCTTTATAAACATGGAGGCCTCATGGCCCTCATAATCTTGCACAATCCAATCACTGTAGGGATCAATCTCATCCAAATAAATAAGTTCCTCTGGTAGCTGCACCTTTCTTGTGTGAAGCCGAAGGTTGTATTGCACAAAAACAAGTTCATTGAGGCATTTTTGAGTCAACTTATTACGCTTCTTCATGTGAATGGCATCAAAAAATCTCCAATTACACTCAACCAAAAGCACTACAAGGGTTGAGACAAAATTTAGAGGGTTGGCCTTTGCAAATTTGGGGTATTTCCACCCCAATCTTCCCATCAAGAACCTACAAATAAGATATTCATTTTTTTGTAAATAAACAATATTCTATTAATAATTGTAATTAACAACTTGCAAGATATAAGGCTTCCCTTTTTCTAATTTGGTGTTTTGGTGTCTCTTCCTCGTATAGCTAAATGCGAAGAAAACAACCTCCCCCTAGCTCCCTTATAATTCTGCAACTCTAAAATGATGAGGTCTCTCACCGCATTTGTAGATGTCATCTTCTCAATACATGTGGATAGGCCCTCCATAACATCCCCATTAGAATCCATGAAGCTATCAGAGAAGAACTTGGGGTTGAGATAGTACCCCGCTACACGAATGGTTTGGTGGAGTTGATTATTCCACCTCCGATTGATGATCTCCCAAATAGGGGAAAATCTATATGCATCCCCCTTGTAATAGTTTTGGATGGCCTCTTTGGCCTTGTCCATGGCCTCATTAATATATCCCATTGCATTTTTATTTCCATCCACCAAGCGCAAAACCCTCACCAACGGCTCAGTTACCTACAAAGTAAAAAGAAGAAGCAAATTTAAATTACAACTTACAATGAAACAAAATACTTTTAAAGTTTATAAATAAAGGATTCAATTTGAAAATTAAATTAAGTTTGAAGTTACCTTGACAATCTCTATAGCTCTAGTTGCAAAATCACCATCAAAAACTATTTTTGCAATCCTTTCTCCATTAGCCTTCTTTGAATAAGTTGAGTCTACTCATTGTTGACTCACAAACATCTGCTTCAATGGAGTCAATAAACTAGTAATACTTTGCAATGCTAGAAAATTAGTTGTAGACGTTGTAGCAGCCGATCACACAAGCTCTTTCCCCTTGGTGTGATCTCTCATCCATTAAAGAACCCATGGGTAATTATATATATATATATATATTTCTTGCTTCTATAATTGGTCTCACCCAATCAATTTTGCCTATGTCCTCCAAAAGAAGGTCGAGGCAATGAGCTGCCCAAGGGGTCCAAAAAAATGTTTGATGCCTCTCTTGAAGCAACTTCCAGCTGCCACATATGTTGCTGCATTGTCAGTAACAATTTGGACAACATTTTCTATGCCCACCTCTAAAGAAACCTCCTCCAACATCAAGCTCAAATTTTCTGCAATCTTTATTATGTTGGAGGCATCAATTGACTTCAGAAAAACCAACTCACCATTTGAAGCCACTACAAAAATTATGAGAGTGTGTTTCTTCCCATTTGTCCACCCATCTGAAAGAATTGTGCATCCATATTTTTTCCATTGCTTCTTTTCATCTTCCACAATTTGTTTTCCATCTATAATAACATTTTTGAGCAACTTGCCACTTAAATCTTTTGGAGAAGGGGCCTTGTACCTTTTCCTTGCAACTATCAGTGTTGTCATCAAACAATCCCAGTATGGATTGCTTGCCACGTTGAAGGGAAGGTTGTTATAATACCAAAAATTTTCACAAGCCTTATCTGCTTCTGTGTGCACCTCCCTATTCCACCCAGTAGCTTCCAGTGAAGGTTGCGATCTTAATTCACTTCTAGGAACAAAAAATTGGAATTTTTTCAAAGTGGATGAGGAGGATGGGGTACATATACATGGACCGCGACTAGAGCCCACAATGCCTTGCATATACACCTCAAATTCTCTTGAAAAATTAGGAGCAATGGCTTCTTGTATGGCTACTTGCATCTTTTCCCTCTACAATTTTTTTCTAGTGCTACAAGAAGGGCTATCATCTCTCGTTTCACCTCTTTAGGGGTTGCTAGACATTCTTTGGCATCATGGCAAGAAATACCAACAAGATGGTATTTGAGGTGATTGATGCCTCCACTAAGCCTCTTCATGCACTAGATACAAATAACACTCCCTTGTACTGGCCCCGTTATGCCATATTTCCAAGCGGGATCATGGCTACTAGGGGGTCTCCTTCAAACGGGCTGACTTGCACTTGCTGAGTCCGAACCAAATGCAAAGCTAGATGCCATTGTGATTAAATATTAACCTACAATATTAGAGGTTGAATAATAAATATATTAGAAGTTGTAACTCTCAACAAGGAGAAAAGTTGTAAATTATTTACCCTTGCAAGATAAATGGCTTGTATAAATACGTAAAAGTAATTTCAATTGAATTTTATATACACAAGTATGAAGTTTGTATATACACAACTTGTATGTATGTGTGTGGATATATATGTATGTGTGTGTAAGTATGACGTGTGTGTATAGGTATGATGTATGTGTATGTTGTGTGTGCATAGGTATGTATGATGTGTGTGTATGTAGGTATGTATGTTTGTGTATATATATGTATGTATAAAATAGGTGTGCACACACACACAAACATACTTACACATACTGTACATGTTGTGTATGTAGGTATGTATGTGTGTGTATATATATAATATATGTAAGTATAGGATAATAAGTGTATACACAGCACACACAACACACACACATAACATACCTATACACACACATACATAACATACCTATACACACATGCACACATACATATCTATACACACACACAGGATGCCAAGTTTGCATGCCAGAACATGACACTTGATCCAAGCTACAACATATGAGGATCAACTATTTCACAATCTCTTTATGGCTTGTTTTTTTTGAGATGACAATTAATGCATATGTTGTTGCAACTCCAACCTCAAGTATATCTATTGGTGAGAGCCTCTCACCAACAGATATACCAAAGGTTGGAGTTGCAATATGGAGCTCCCTATACCTACTTTAAAGTTTAATATACACACAGTTTCTTGTATCAATATGTTTGGTTTTTTTGATTTAATTTGATAAATGGCTTGTATAAAGAAGTAAAAGTACTTTCAAATGATTTAATATACACAAGTATGAACTTTATATATACACAACTTGTATGTATGTGTGTGGATATATATATATGTGTTTCAATGAATGTGTATATCCACACACATACATAAAATTTGTGTATATACAAACTTCATCCTTGCGTATATAAAATTCAATTGAAAGTACTTTTACTTTATATGAAGATCATCCGATCAACTATTTCGCAATTTCTTTACAACTTGTATTTTTTGAGATGAAAATTAATGCATATTGGAAAAAACATGCTAAAGTAGCCATAAGCATATTGAAACAAGAAACTATGTGTATATTGAAAGTTCAAACAAAAAACCAAACATATTTGCAAGCCTAGGGGAATACCCGGAAAAATTGCATCCTCAAATCGTCTTTCAAAATGCCAACCAACCTTTGCTCGCATCTTCAATATTCATGTGTCTACAAAGGGATGTCATGAGGGTTTAAATCGCTCTAAAATTACATTAAAATCCGTGCGAAAATTGACTTTATTTTCCCACACTTTTTCTTGATGAGTTTTCCCCAATTTCAGCAAGTTTTGATGAAAAAATCAACGAGTTTTTTGCTGCAAATCGTCACAAGTAAACCCGTGAGTAAATCGTGTGATTCTCAAAACCCATGAGTACTCACGGGCTCAGCAAGTACTTACCGAGTAGGCAAACTATGGTCATGACAAGCTCACAGGAAGCCTTCCAAATTTTTTATTGGTTGTTTACAAGGTGCAAGTGTAGCACTACACCCTGACATCCCCAATTTTAGTAAAAAAAAGGGAACATCCTACTTTGAAATTAATAAGTGGGGATGAGAAAGTTGGGGAGGTGGTGCAAGGGAGTTAAGGATGGCCCATGACAAGTGTCTAGGCCATAGTGGAAACCCAAAAATCAGTTGTGATTGAAAACTTAGGAATTTTTTTTAATCTTCTCAATGATGGTTTGGACATTTTTTGTTATTCCATTTTTAGCAGCTTTAAAATAAATATCCTTAGTTTTTTATTCAACCTGTTGAGTACATGGGGGCCTTAATTTGAAGTCATTTTTTTATCAATCGAAAAATGATAAAGGATTCTTACAAAAATTGGGAGCTTGAAGGTTTATAATCACATACATATATTGTATTTCCATCAACAAATACCAAGATATAAAGTTTAGGCTGCCAAATTTTTACATGATGTTGGTGTTTCAATTCGCACCTCTGGAATGCAGTAGAAATGGACAGCTATACACAGATAAACTGCTCTTCGAATTAGGAGGGGAAGCTCCTTCTTTGCTGATGTTTCTTAAAGAAAGTAAACTAAAATTAATTTGCCAATCTTTTTGTTCAGCTAAGAGCACAAGGTTATAAAACTCAAGTGTTGTAGCTGAGATTTTATCTTTTAGAAGTTCAACTATGACTAAGCCTACTCTAATGACGTTTCTAACTACTCAAGTAAATGCAGAGCTTGAGAGTTAGAAATGAACAAGGATTAATTCTTCAACACAAATACTTAAACAAACTTTCTTCCAACGCACATTTACTGTACTTTCAATGCAAGCTGAAATAGAGATCATATAATATAATGTCCCCTTCTCATCAGTGATTAGTTTAGTCGCTCTTCAGCCTATTCCGGAGGCCCATAGGTTGGTTGAGGTAAAATTAGGGTTTCCATGTTTGGAGGTTCTATGGCTTTTTCCTAGGTGTTTACTATTTATAGTAAATACTATTTTTAGTAGTGGTCCTTTTGGCAGTGCTTCAGTGTATTCTTTTCTTGTTGGAGCAGTTGATATTGTTGGTTGCAGGCTTCCATATGCAGTATTTGTGGCATGTTTTTAATTACAAGGCATTAATGTTATAATTTGCAGCTGACCCCTTGGCCTAGGAAAAATAACTTTAAGTTGTTCTTAAAAGGTGGTATTGAAGGGTGACGCCTTTTCTTGGAGATATTATTTTAAAATAAAGTTTTAATGTGCCTTGATAAAGTGGACGCCATTTTGAGAAGTTAGAAGTTTTTTGGAAATTTGAAAAGTCATTGGTGACTCTTGGTGTACCTTCTTGGGAAATTGAAGAGTCTTCTACTCTTCTATAAAATGAATGCTTTGTTCCAGCTTTTCTCATCCATGAATTTTGCTAATGTTATGTTGTCGAAATGACAATTGAATTATTGCTTCGAGGAAAGCTGACCTCCTAGCCTCTTGTCCAATTTCGTGTTTGAAAAATAACACCTAGTTGGCTATTTTGCTGCTTCTCAAATTAGACTAGCAGATTGAGCTCAATAGTTGAAGATTTTGATGAAATTTCTAGTTTTGAAGTTGCTGATATAGTCACTGTTGAAGGTGGTTTTTGCATACAGCTTTTGGAGTGAATTTATTTTGCTTGTGGGTACCTTTCCAATCCATTCCTACACCCAAGGCGACCATCTTTGGAGACTATCAAATTTTAATTTTGTGATGAGCCCTGCTGGCTCAAACCTCAAACCCCTGTCTTTTATTTATCTTTTTAGTGTTTTACATTTTTTAGAGAAGAGTTTCTAGAGAGAAATAGAAGGGGCGCACAACATAAATGCTTATAAAATGTAAATTTGAGCTAATTTAAGCGAATTGAAATTACAGAAGGTAATAAATAAGCTCAACAATGGATTCAGAACTCATAAACATACCCGAAAGCTCCCAGATTATTTATTTAAGAAATGAAGTCTAGTTTCCCAGCCAAGATGGAGAAATCTGGAAAAATCCGGTGTAGGAAGCTATAGAAAGTGAAATCCAGCCCAGAAACTGAGGCAAATGAGAAGAATATGCCAGACGCCAAGAAAGGTGAAGAGAAACCCTCAAACTGGAAGGTGTTTCTCCAAGAAAACCCAAACCCCTTTGCACAGATAGCCACGCACTTCAAGCAAAAGGTCCAAATCTCAACTCTGAAGGTACAGCCATGATGTCAAATGCCTGCCATGAAGAAAGAAGGTCGCCATCTCCACAAACCCTCCTGTCTCTGATAAAGAACTCAACAAAACTCTGATAAAACACAGTAGAACCTCTGTATGAAGCTCTCACAAATTGCACAAATTCGACTGGTCTCTCATAGTCTCAAAAGTGCTCAACACTGAAGAGATTTCGTTCTCCAATGGAAGATTGCTCAAAACCCTGATCACAGGTGAAAGCACAGGAAAAATGTCCAAGGCAAAGTTGAAATATTCAAGAAGTGAATTTCTCATTGCCAAAATGCCTTATATGCAAAAAGGCACGACTTTCAAGAAAGATACACCCTTTTTAATATTTAAATCTTTTAAAATATATTTAAGTCTTTTTCAATAGTCTTGACTTAAATACTTGGGTGCCACTTTAATATTTTAAGTGATTTAAATTTTAAATCACCTTTATGGAATATTTAAGTGATATAAAATATATAAAGTCAATTTGACTTTATAATAAACATTAAGTTAATTAATTAACTCAAATCACTTAAAAATCCATAACTCTCTCAAAACTCCAAATATTCCTGTGCCATCAAAAGCTATCAACTCCTGAATTGCTAACGCCTGCTCTGAACCAATCACTGAGCTCTGAAGACGAGAACGATTAACTCCTCTAGATAATGTCACTAACCCTCTAACCCAACCTGTTAGCCTACGAGAGTCTAAGTAATAGGCTAACCACCATCAAACATGATCATGCCGAAAAAGGGGACATTACAAATTTTGAGTTTATGATTTTTGCTTGCTAAATTGCCCTTCTTAAGGGCCGTACCATTCTTGGATGCTTGGGAATTTGTGCAAGAATTATATGTGGAGTTTTGATGCTGTTTTGTGATCAGACTATGGGCGCCTACCTCCTAGAAGGCCTCTGCAAAAGACATCACTCGATTCTAAGGTATTTTGAATGAGTTATGAATATTTGAGTGGATTCACTGTTGCTGGTTCTTCATTTCAGTTTGCTGATTTTAATTATCAGACTTTAAAAGTTCATATTTTTGATTCATTATCAGCAATTAGAGAGATAATTATTTTTATGGGATCATCCAATACTCATGTAATTTGCAGCTCTCTTTCTTATTTGTAAGACTGTAAACAGTAGTACTGTTCTAGTCCCTATTTGCTGCAATTCTTTCTCATTTTGTTGGCATTTAAATTCACACCTCTGGTATGCGTATTTGAAACGGACAGCTATGCACAGATAAACTGCTCTTCAAATTAGGAGGGGAAGCTCCCTCTTGCTGATGGTGTTTGAAAGAAAGTAAACTAAACTAAGTTGCCTATCTTTTTGATCAACTTAGAGCACAAGTTTTTTTTTTAAACACAAACGCCGCAGTTGAGATTTTCTGTTTTAAGACTTCAACTATGACTAACTTAAACTAAAGACGTTTTTGGCTTCTCAAGTAAGCAGAGCAAGAGAAGCTAGAAATTAACAAGGTAGATTTTCTAACAAAAATACTTCAATAATCTCTCTCTCAACGAACACCTACACACTTCACTGTAAGTTGAAATCAAAGATCATAAAAGTAGAACATAGATAACGAAAATCTGAGATTTTGGATCAAGGAAAAAGAGGCTCATGATTTTATTACTCAAATCTCTGGAACAAAGCTCACTTCTAACATGCCTAGAACAAGAAATTGCAGCTAAAGAGGCTTGCAATCTCGCTCTTACACAATAGAAAACAACAATCACACTAACTCCTTATTGGCTAAAGAGGCTCAACAATTTGCTATCACAACACAATTGAACAATACTTGAGTAACAAATAGAAGGCACAATAGGCTCAGCGTTTTGTTCTCATAAGCACGGTTTAAGAAAATAAATGAGCAAAGGCTCTTATTTATAGAGAAGCAGAGGAGTAGGGAACCCTAAAATCTCTTTGCTTTCACAATCTAGGGCTTGCTCAGCAAGCAAGCTTTATTACTAAATCTAGAAAGAAGATAACATCTAAAACCCTAGAAAGCAGAAAAAGCGGGAAACGCCAACTATTACATCTTATCTTCTTTCTCTTCTCAAAGAATGGATAAAGATCATTCCAAGAATAGAAAGAAAGTGGGAAAGAAAGCTTCTAGAAGAAAGCTGCTTTAAAGCTCGATCATCCACATGGGAGATTGGAATTGTCCAACCAGTTCGGTGCATCATGCCATCAATGACAAACACTTTCTAGAGATATCTTCAACATCACATAATAGATCTGGGAAGTCTTGGGCCTCATTGTGTATGCCAAACTGCGACATCACCGAAACATGACCTATCCTTGGCAATCAAGGAATGGTTAGGAAACTGTTGGACCCAACTTTCTATTTTAAGTTTTGCTGGTATCCATTTTCTAAAGAAACCCGGAAAACCCAAAAAAGCGTTGCCAATTTTGAAAATTTACAAAAATAGCAATTTTCTAAAATTTTGGGATGAAAAAATTGAGCCAGGTTTTGTAGAGTTAAATTATAGAGCAGACCCAGATCGTCTGATGAAGAATTTTTTGTATTTTAACACTAAACATAAAACGTATACCCAAATTTGACGCAGGCGGTTAACAGACTTTTACTCATTTCTTGAAATGTCCCAATTGTAACAAAATTTTAATTTTGGGGTACAACATTGGCTTTGTTTGGGGACCATGACAGATACTTACGGCATAGGAGAACCATAGAATCTTTGGAGTTTTGAGCTTAGACCAGTGCCTTATCCATTGGGTATCGAAGTCAGCATCATTTCCTAATCACCTATTTTGCAAGACTTCCCTAAGTCACCTATAACTGGACTTCCTATAAATCACCTAATAGTTGGACTTCCCTACTAAATCACCTAATACAAGACTCTTAATCACCTATTACATGACAGGACTGTTACGGAAAGGGGAAACACAACATAACGAAAACATCACGGAAAGGGGAAACACATTACAAAAAACAAAGAAAAATATTTACAAAGATGTTTTGCAGAAACTTACTCCACCCCCGAAGGAACGAAGTGCTTCAGGTACTACCCGCTGTGTGGTAGAGGGAGGAGACTTCCATCCAAGTGCGAGAGAATATAAGTGTTCTCCCCTACGGGTTCATGAATCTTGAAAGGTCCCAGCCACAAGGAATCAAATTTTCCATGCATGCCCTTGGGCTCATGTATCTTATCCCATAGGAGGACTTGATCTCCTACTTCGAAATCTTGTTGGCGATCTTTTGTAATGTCCCCTTCTCAAACCTGATCTTTCCAGTAACCATTGGCCTTTTCTTTGGGAACCCGAAGGCTAGTCGGAAGATAAATTAGGGTTTCCTATTTTTGAGGAGGTCATTGCTCAGAGATGATGGATTCAATGGCGGATTCTTTCTAGGTTTTCAGAGAGCTTCGCAGGGGTATGTTCATCTCGACATTCAGAGCATTTTCCGGAATTTACTATTTTTAGTAAATTATATTTTTGGCAGTTCAACAGTTGGGTCCAGCATGGTTGACTTCCTATGTTAGTTTGATCAGTTGGCTTGCTCATTGATGGCTTCGGGGCGCATTTGGAGAGATAAGTTGTATTAATTAATTAAAGTCACGTTTTAATATTATATTATAACGTTGCCCCATAAGCCTAGTGCGATGACAAGTTTTTAAAAAGGTGGTCTTGAGGGTGGCCTTCATAAAGGATTATTTCTTATTTTTATAAAGTCCATTAAACAAAGTGGGCGCTGATTAAAATAACAAATTTAATTTCGAAATAGTCAATATTATTGAATTTGAAAAGAAAAGGGCGCTACATTCATAAAGTTAGGTTTTAGCTTGAAGAGAGATTAAGTTCAGCGTCAGCGAAATTATATGAGAAGACTTGGTTATGTTTAGATCGCAGTATACTATTGTTATCTTTGCCGAAATGATTTCAGGATTGCTTAGAGGAATAGATGCTTCCTAATGCGATGACTTGATGCTTGAAGACATCACCTAGTGGAAGAGTTTGCCTTATTTGGGAGTTTTGTAGTAAAGTTTTGCATTGTAGTTGAGTTTTTGCATTGATAGATCTCATTGGCATGTTAAGTAATTTCAGCATTTGCATCATTTATTATGAGTTTGCATTTTAATCATCAAACAAAAGACAAAAACTTGCATCTGGGTGTGTATTCCTTTATTTAGCCTAGGCGCCTTAGTTCACAAATTTGCAGATTTTTATTGTGGGGGCTGAATTTTACAATGGCGGATAAGCCCTTTCTAGAGGTGACCACCATCCTTGATTTACATTGGAATACGTGCAAAATTAAATTGTGGCATTAGTCTATTTTTTGTAACACCATCTAAAGGCGTAATCTCGGTTAGAGCATATAGATTTTGGCTAAGTTAATTAGAGTCTTATAAGAAGATACTTAGGCATGTAAAATTAGTTCCATGAGTACTGACTAATTCCTTTATTAGAGTAGATTTATGAAACCCGAGAAATACAGTATCTTGATCCTTGAAAGCGTTATGGTTTGGTGTTTCTAAGCTAAAAATTGGTTCTCTCTATGATGTAATGCTGATTCTTTAATTGCACAAGATATTGGCAGGCGAATACTTCTTATTTTGTAAAACTGACAGTAGTACTGGCAGTCTTTTATTTCTTGTTCAAATCTGGTTGTAACTCTCGATTTCAATTAAAGTTATTGTAACAGTTACAGCTCCACCCCATGGTAGCTACTTTCCCATCTTGGGTCAGCAAGCACATTCTGGGTGTCGAGTATTTCCAGTATTCAGCATTTCATTTCAAGTTTTTCTTTCTGTAATCACTCCGTCATATGGTCGCCCCTCACTCCGCATTGGATTGGGTAGCACATACTTGACGTTGAGTTCCTTTCTGTATTTAGAGTAGAAGATCCTCTGACCAATGCTCGCCATCATCGGCGCCATTCTGGTTAGAGTTGCTTTCTTGCACGTTTTGGTTTATCCATCTAACCTTAACGGGTGCACTGCTTGTAATTTGAAATTGTGAAAAAACAAAAAAATTTGGCTCGGAATATTTCAGTGGTATCAGAGCCAAGATCCTGCCATCCTGTGCTCAACAAAGTTCACTTGACATATGAGTGACAGAAGTATCAGACACTACATACAGAGAGAGATGACTACATAGAAGTCTCTACTTGAGTTAATGCATGATCTGTATACGCTATTGAAGGATCCTGAGTTAAGGTGTGGAATCAGAAAAATTTATGCTAAGTCTGAGAAGTCAGATTTGATTGGGGTTTCTAAAGAATGCCAGTTCAAGAGGAAATGTGAACACAAGGCTGACATACTCTACAGAGATTATCAGAGCATGACAAATGAGTTTAAGAACGGTGTTTCTTTTGATGCCTTTTTGGATTGGGTGGTGATTTATCACCCTGGAAAGCGGGCTATGGTCAACTACATCAAGAAAATGATTAAGGAGGAAACAGAACATACAATGGTTGCAGGAGCAAGGAAGGAAGAAGAAGTGTCTGTTTGTGGTTTGCAGCCCACAAATGAACATGTCGAAGAGAAAAATTAGTCAAGTAATATTGAAGAAGGCACAAGCAAGGTGCACATGTCACCTCAGAATGATCGTAAGCTTGATATAGAAACCTTGACAGTTGAGGAATGTGTGGGAGAGCTTCATAATACTTCCCTAGATTTGCATGTGACAGCAAGTGATGATGTTGGTGATGAGTCTAAGGAGTTCATGCAAGATCATACTGAAGAATTGATGAGGAAGGATTTTCCTTGTGTTGCTGTCTTAACTTCCCAAGAAGTCTCACATGAAAAAATCAGCAACATACTCTCTCATGAGGGTTCCATAGAAGATAATGAAGATGAAGTTTTTCAAACAACAAACATTGAAGATTCTTCACTTCATTTCGGGGGTGACATTGTTGGTCTTGGGATTGATCAGCAAACTGAGCCATTGGAGAGAAACTTTTTTGATGATTTCAGCTTAAGTGAATTAGGACTTGACTTATTCAAAGAGTCATCACTACAAGGGGAGCATGATAAGTTTTTTCCAGTTGATCATCTTAATCAGCCCACTAGCATTTGGGATCCGGGTGTGTTGGCATCAAGTTATGTTAAAGAACCTGTGTGGGATAAGTTTCCCTTTGATCCTGATGAAGAACAAGAACCAGGTTGCACAGTAGACTATGAGGTGGCCCTTGGAGGAGAAGTTGTCTTTGAAGAAGAAGATTGTTCCACAAAATTCCATAATGATCTCTTTGGAGTGGTTGCAGCCACTAAAGAGGAATTTGTGGTTACAAAAACTTTCCGAACAGCGGACAAATATGATTCCTTGAGCAGGTTGGATGCTGGTCTAATGTTTGATCAAGGAGGCAGTGATGAAGAAGAAGAGCTAGAAGACCATATGGCTCTTGAAGATGGAGAGTTTGAAAGTGTTACTAAACACAAATCAGATTTATCAATGCACGAAGCTGATTGCAAGCAATGGGTTGAAGAATTTGTGGAGTATGATGCTTTTTATGATGATGAGCATTCTCTGCTAGTTGGTGGTGAAGTACAAGAATGTTGGAGTAGCAAAGAGGGCAGCAAAGGCAAGGAACGAAGTTCTGATTTTCAGTTGCAGCCCATCAGCAGTTCACCGTCTTTGCATGTTCATGAGTGGGAAGATCAATGCAAGGTATCTTTTGGAAAAGAAGTACAAGCGCTATCCCTATTTGATCGCACACACATTTTGGTTGATGATCTCTGTTGGAAGGCTCAGTCTGAAGAGAGACGAAGTGGAGTTAAGGATGAAGTTGCTCTTCCTAACTTGCAACTTATCAGAGGCTCTTTGGAGACATTGAAATCAGCATACATACACTTGATTGAAGATCAAGATCGTGCCGATGAATCTGCAAAGAAGGCCTTCATGGTTTTCGAAGAAAGGGAGAATATGGTTGATGAGCTCACCTTGGAGCTTAAATCAACAAAGGACAATTTGAAAGAAACCCAGCTGGCTCTAAGAAAGGTTGAAGACCAGTTCGCAGATTTCAAACTTTTCAAGGAGCAAGAGGATGCACGAAGAGCAGGAGAAATCAAGCAAGTAATTGATGAGATTGATAGTCTTCGAGAGGAGTTTGATCTTGTGGGTTTCACAAGAAAATCAATGGTTGCATGTGCAGATTTGGAGCAGCAAGATGAAAGGGATGACTTTCAAGTTTATGACAATCCTCTTTTTCAAGAAGGTGATGAGAATAGTTATGATAATCCTCTCTATGAAGTAGAGGATGAAATGGAGAATGAAACTGATTCTGGTTTCCAGTGCTTGGATGCTTTGATATCACTCCATGACGATGTGCCACGTATGTTGAGTAGTAAAGAATGCTTAAGAGGAATTGAGGATGCAGTCTTCACTTTGGAAAAGGGACCAAAATATGGTGATTGCACTCTTGTCAATCCATTCCTTGGGTTGAGGGATGCTAGTCTGCTCTGGGAGTTGAATTTGAAGTCATCTTATGTTTCATGCTTCAGTGTTCCTGAAGTTTTCATGGTTTGGTTTCAAAGGTTCATCAGAGGGGATGCCAATTTTACAAGTATGCACTTGATTTTGACTAGCACTAAGAGATGTGCTATGTTTCCTTGCCGGAGTGTTGGAGATTATTTTCAGTTGGGTATTCAAGCTTGGGATTCTCAACAAGGGTTGATGGAGCATACAGTTTGTGGAAAGAAGAAAGTATGGAGGAACAAGAATCAAATTTTCAGACTTTTTTGTGTCATTCTTTCCTTTAGCAGCTTCTTGATGGTTCCATTTGTTCATCAACAAATGGATTGGAGAGAGATTTTGAGCATGGGTTGGAGAAATGAACGATTGGTTGCTTTTGAATGTGTTTCTCGGCTAAGACCAGGACAGATTTTGAGACTCGAGCTTGCTGGTTTGAGGCAGACCAGCCACTTTACATGTTGCGTTTCTCGCATTCAGGAGAATTGGTTCATCACTCATGATCAAAGAGGTGGTAGTTCTCTCATGGAGATGAATCTAGTGTGTTTTCCAACCACCTTGGAGGTGTCACTTTGTAGCTCGATGGTCATCTCACATGCTCACGCTTGGGATTTGGAGTGGTGTTGTTGTTTTCCCTTGGGTAGGACTCGAGAATCAGATTGCACTGCGCTAATCCTAGTCTTGATCAGCAGTAATTATTTGTTCCGTCACACTTATCCTACCCTCCAAATTCATCTTAAGATGGTTGATGATGTAAACTTTGACAGTTTACTCTCAGTATTGATTCATGACAGCAGTAGCTCACATGCTTTGGTTCACCATTCAGAGACTCATGGGGTTGGAACTATGATTGTTTTCTGTAGTCTTCATGGTTGTGCCAGTATAATTCAAATAAGGCATGGTAGCTTTATGCGGAGACATGAGTATGAGTTTGTGGAGCTCTTGCAAAGGAATGCTTCCCTCCTTGCAAGAAGATTTGTAGAGGTCACACTTGCAGGCATGGTCCCATTTGTTACCATGTGGAGGTATGGGGAGGAGTTCAATTTTGATTTGAATAGTCTATCTCTCCTATTGCTTAGAATGGTGATTGACAGTAGTATGGTTGATACTGTTAATTCGGGGGATCGTGGACATGTGATGTTGCATGATTTTGATTTCCTTCCTTTAAGATCTTTCAGTTTGAGAATCATAGATGGTAACACTTTGGAGTTACAAGGGGAGTCAGTGCAGCATTGGCATGATATTTTCATTGATGTGATCAGAGTGGTGCAGCATCGGCATGGTGGGTTTTTCCTGAGACGCATTTGGGAACCAGGGATCATACTTGTTGCGTATGGATTAGTCTTCAAATTACTGGAGTTGTGGTGGTATTGCTTGAGGACAAGCAATTTTGGGAAGGGCGGATTGTAATGTCCCCTTCTCAAACCTGATCTTTCCAGTAACCATTGGCCTTTTCTTTGGGAACCCGAAGGCTAGTCGGAAGATAAATTAGGGTTTCCTATTTTTGAGGAGGTCATTGCTCAGAGATGATGGATTCAATGGCAGATTCTTTCTGGGTTTTCAGAGAGCTTCGCAGGGGTATGTTCATCTCGGCATTCAGAGCATTTTCCGGAATTTACTATTTTTAGTAAATTCTATTTTTGGCAGTTCAACAGTCGGGTCCAGCATGGTTGACTTCCTATGTCAGTTTGATCAGTTGGCTTGCTCATTGATGGCTTCGGGGCGCATTTGGAGAGATAAGTTGTATTAATTAATTAAAGTCACGTTTTAATATTATATTATAACGTTGACCCCCTTGGCCTAGTCTGATGACTTCAAGTTGTTTTAAAAAGGTGGTCTTGAGGGTGGCGCCTTCATAAAGGATTATTTCTTATTTTTCTAAAGTCAAAACCAAGCTCTAAAGTGGACGCCATGATTAAAATATCGAATTTAATTAAAATGGTCAATATTGAATTTGAAAGAAAAGGACGCCATTCCTTAAAGAGGATTAGGGTTTTGACTTGAAGAAGAGATTAGGGTTTCATGAAGTCAGCAGGAAATTATATAAGGAAGACTTGGTTCATCATTTTGGATCTTTTGGTCTATGCTATTGTTATGCTGCCGAAATGGTTGCGGGATTGCTTCGAGGAATGAATGCCTCCTAGTCTGGGCTCGACTTCGTGCTTGAGAGACAACACCTAGTGGAGAGGTTTGCTTATTTGAGAGTTTTGTAGTAAGTTTTGCATTGTAGTTGAGTTTTTGCATTGATAGATCTCATTGGCATGTTAGTAGTTTCAGCATTTTGCATCATTTCAATACAACAGTTTTGCATTTTTAATCATCATTCAAAAAAGACAAAAAACTTGCATCTAGGTATTAACCCATTCCCTTTGTTTGGCCTAGGCGCCTTAGTTCACAAATTTGCAGATTTTATTGTGAGGGCATTGAATTTTAATGGCAGATTGCCCTTTCTAGAGGCCGTACCATCTGCAATTTACATTGGAATCTGTGCAAAATTAAATTGTGGCATTTAAGTCTATTTTCTATGTTCCATCCTAGGCGTAATCTCAGTTAGAGCATATGGCATTTTATTTCAAGTTAATTGGAGGTCTTATAAGAAATATATGAGCATTGAGTCGTTCCATAGGCTGCTGTTAATTCCTTTAATGAGCAGATTTGTAACAGAAACCAGAAATCAGTATCTTGATCCTTGAAAGCGTTATGGTTTTGGTGTTCCTATCTAAGCTAAAGGTGGTTCTCTATGATGTAATGCTGATTCTTTAATTGCACAAGATATTGGCAGGCGAATACTTCTTATTTTGTAAAACTGATAGTAGTACTAGCAGTCTTTTATTTCTTATTCAAATCTGGTTGTAACTCTCGATTTCAATTAAAGTTATTGTAACAGTTACAGCTCCGCCCTATGGTAGCTACTTTCCCATCTTGGGTCAGCAAGCACATTCTGGGTGTCGAGTATTTCCAGTATTTAGCATTTCATTTCAAGTTTTGCTTTCTGTAATCACTCCGTCATATGGTCACCCCTCACTCCGCATTGGATTGGGTAGCACATACTTGACGTTGAGTTCCTTTCTGTATTTAGAGTAGAAGATCCTCTGACCAATGCTCGCCATCATCGGCGCCATTCTGGTTAGAGTTGCTTTCTTGCACGTTTTGGTTTATCCATCTAACCTTAACGGGTGCATTGCTTGTAATTTGAAATTGTGAAAAAACGAAAAAATTTGGCTCAGAATATTTCATCTTTCTTGTCAAAAATTTTCTTCACTCACTCCTGGTGCTAAGTGATTCTATCGACCACCTCCACCCTTTCTTCTTGAAGCTTTGTTAGGTACAAGATGCGCTTTTGAATAGGATCTGTAAATTCTCCATCTTCTACTGAGGCTGCCAGCTGTAAGGCGGACAACTCCAATGTGATAGGTATCATTGCTTCCGTACCATACAGGAGGATAAAAGGTGAGGTACCAATGGCTCTCTTCGGAGTAATTCTATCAGCCCAGAGAGCATCATAAAGTTTCTTGTGCCAAGTTCGTTGATTGGAATCAACCAACTTGCGGATGATCGTGACAATGTTCTTGTTTGATGATTCAGCTTGCCCATTACCCTGGGGGTAATAATCTGATGAATGAGATAAGGTAATGCTGTGATCAAAACATAACTCCATTAGCTCCTCAGATGAGAAACACATTGCATTATCTGTCACGATTTTGCGAGGAACTCTGAAGCACGTAACAATGTTTTCCTTCAAGAACTCACACACGACCTCGGACGTAGCTCGTTTGGTAGGAATGGCCTCAACCCATTTTGTGGGAACGTGGGTTGATAGGACCAATGAAATCTAAACCCCATTGCTGAAATGGAGCGTCTATAACAACTGGCCTGAGAGGAGCTGCTGCCAACTTCGCTCTGCCAACAAATTGCTGACACAACTGGAATTTATGTACCCACTCGTATGCATCATGGAACATGGTCGGCCAAAAGAACTGTGCCCGCAAAATTTTAAAAGCTGTCACCTTTGAAGAATAGTGACCACCGCATGCTTGATTGTGGAAAGCTTCCAGCAAGCGTCGCTGTTGATCTTTGGTAACACACAACAAGAATGTTTCGTCAAGACCCCGCTTGTACAAAACATTACTGATGATTACATAATTCTATGCTTTCAGCTTTAGCATTCTCTTCTTTTGCTTGTTTAGGTGATTAGGGAAATCACCATATGTTAGATAATACCATATCTCAGTAAACCATTCTCCCGAAGACTTGATCAACAAGACCATTGGAAGATCCTCTTTTACTTCAGGCTCGATCTCAGGTATAGCTTTGGCTTGAAACTTCTTATCTCCATCTTCTGCTATCAACTGATAAAGACCTCTCCCACGGATGAGTTTGGTCGGCTTGATCTCCAAGTCATATTCTTGCACCTTCGCGACCCAGTTTCCCCTTTTTGAGCCCATCTCTTGTTGAGTTAGCACGCTTTTCACTGCTGGATCTGTGACATATACAATGGTATGAGTGTTCAAGATATAAAATCTAAAATTCTTTACAGCTCGAACCACCGCATAGGCATTCTTTTCAATCTGAGAGTATCTTGATTCGCTGTCCTTGAAACTACAGCTCATAAAAGCTATGGGAGATTCAGTTTCTTCATTTAACTTCTGTGTCAGGATGGCAGACAGAGTATGCTCTGATGCATAACAATAAAGGATGAACTCCTTAAAATCAGGACGGACTAGTACTGGAACTCGACTGATGGCTTCTTTTATTGCTACGAACGCCTTCTTGCCCTCTTCCGTCCACTTAAAAACTGTCTTCTTCATCATAGCAGATATATCTTTAGTCAGTTCAGAAAAATCTGGTACAAATCTTTGTATGAAATTTACCCTACCAAAGAAAGAGTGTACTCCTGTTCTGCTTGTTGGGAGAGACAAACTTCGGATAGCTTGAACTTGGCTCGGGTCAATTCGAGTTCCCTCCTTGGAGACGATGTGGCCAAGCAACTTGCCTTCCATCACTGCGAAGATAGAATTTTTGGGATTCAGTGATATTTTATGGTATCTGCATCTCTCGAAGACCTTCCCTAGATGTGAAAAATGATCTCCACGTGTCTTTGAGAAAACAACGAGGTCGTCTAAATAGACAACAATTACTTTATTCTTCAAGTCACCAAACGCCAAATCCATGGCTCTCTGGAAAGTAGCACTGGAGTTGATGAGACCGAAGGGCATTCTTTCATAGGAAAACGTACCCCACGGGGTTGTCAATGTCGTCTTGAATTGATCTTCTTCAGCTACTACTATTTGATTGTATCCAGAAAAACCATCCAATAAGGACAGCACCTCTGAACCGGTAACCGTTTGCAAGGTATGCTCCATGATCGGCAAAGGATAATTATCCTTGAGCGATGATTGATTTAAGTTCCTGAAATCCACGCAAATTCTGATTTCTCCGTTCTTCTTGCGCACAGGAACTATATTCAACACCCAGGTGGAATGGTGGATTGGAAAAATGATCTTTGCATTCACCATCTTCTGGATTTCCGCATAGATGGTATCTTGAATCCGCGGATAGTAGTGTCGTTGCTTTTGCCTAAAGGGCTTTACTTTAGGTTGAAGAGGAATTGTATGAGACAATTCTCTTGGTGTAAAAACTTTCAAATCTTCATATGACCAGGCGAAGACATCTTGATATTGCTTGAATAGAGAGATGAACTTCTCACTTTCCTCTACAGTGCAGCATGTACCCAGATTAACAAGTCTAGGCTTGTCAACTGTTCCAATATTGATTTGTCGATATTCGGCAGAGGTTCTTTCGCTTGAGTTTCTCTGATCTTGTATGTATCTATCGTGCCTATCAAAAATATTCTCCAAAGAAACCAAGCCCTTGGGAATTTTATTGCCTTTCAACTGGATTATGCTGGAATCTGGTTCTTTTGAACTTTCTTTATCTTCAACAATCTTTGGCGTGTCCGGAGCTTCCGTTACTGCTTCCCTATGAGTAGATGAACTTCCCTCAAAGAACAATTCTTTGAAGTTATCTCCCATAACGAGAAACTCCTTAATGTGGTCATCATCATTAAAAACTTTCCAATTATCACAGTTGTTAGGTACAGCTAGCCTGTAGATTAATTCAATGGAAAACGCATTCTGACGGAAGTCAGAATGTGGCATGAAGAGTGAAGCCGATACCGTGAGGGCATCTACTCTGCTATTTTCTAGACGTGGAATTTACTTGATATCAAAAGCTTCGAACCAATCTATTGCATTCCACACTCTATTTCTATAATGTCGAAGACAATCTGCTTTGACTCTGAATTGATCTCTAACTTGTTTTACAACAAGCTCTGCATCACCTTCGGCTCTAAGATGTTTGATACCCATATCCTTTGCATTTTTGAGACCTAGTAGAAGCGCCTCATATTCTGTTGTTGTTTGTACATTCAAATTGCAAGCGGTATGCAAAAGGATACAACTGTCCTTCAGGAGAACTTATTACAACTCCCGCTCCCGAACCAGCAGTGGAACAACTACCATCAAACTGTAAAGTCCACAGCTTGGGATCTTCTGCTGATTTGTCTACAGTACACGCGATCTCTTGACTTTCTTCAGGAATCTCTGATAGCATGGCGTAAGTACCAAGACCCGTTTCTTGATATAAAACTTGAGCTTGAGGATCTTGAGACTTCACGACTGTCAGAACCCTGGTGGTTCTCTGTTTCAAACCCTAATTGTTTTTGTATTATTTTTGCAAATTTTGGTGTTTTTGTGATTTTGAGGGTTTTTTGACAAAAATGTAAAGCTGCGATTTCTCTCAAAATTGCTAATAAAATTCATAAAAATTAAACGACTCTAGAAAAGCTTGGGAAATGATCAGAGAAGGTAGGCGCACTGTTTATTATTACTTCCAGAGCATTTACAATACAAAAATCTGAATAAAGCATGAGTTACAATAAATTTATTGAAAAAAACTGATTTCTCTTTAATGGCGGCTGTAGCAGCAATAAATGCACATAGTAATTAATAACTCCACTTTGCTCTCCCGTTCCAGGCAAGAATCAGTCTCCAGAACCAAGGCGCCCAAGAAGCAAACACCAGAATCTGAAAGATATAGGCGTCCCACTGAAGATGAGAAAGTACGGCCAAGAAAGGTACAAAAAAGTACGACCTGTCTGCAGCAGCATTAAATGTAGTACGGCCTTTAGAATTTGTGCCCAGTCTCTAATGAATAATCTCTGAAAAATACGCCTTCACTGCCAGATGAAGTTCTCTGTGAATCTCTGCTAAAATAACTCAATAATCTCAAACTGTGATCTCTGGATGAAATCACCAAGTGCCAGCTTCAACTGATATTTCACAGCCTCAGTCTGCCTGATCTCTGAAGAGTTTTCGTTCTCCAAAAACGATCGTCTGCCAGAAACCCTAAGGTTTGCAAACTCCAATGCTCAGAGCAAAAGACAAATTAGAATATCATATCATAATGGTTCGATTTGTCTTGACTGCAAAATATATATCCTCTTCAATAAAATTCGACCCAATGCTCTTTTTAATAATCATTTAATAAAATGATTAAATTCGTCTTTTCAAGACTTAGGAGAAATCTATTTAATAATTGGCGCTTATTTTAATGAATAATAAATATTCATTAAATCAAAAATTAATACTTTATTATAAAGTATATTAAATACTTTATAACAGGCCAAATTAATTAAATATTTAAATACTTCAATAAAGTGACTTTAATATAAAGTCAAATTATTAAATATTTAATAACTCATTAATTACTCCTTATTTCTCCGTCAAATCAACCAACTGCTGAACTGGGTCGATTCTGAGCTGAATGGCTGAACCAGGTGCCCTGCCCGAAATAGCAGCTTCCGCCTAACCTAACTTTCTAAAAATAGAAAGTTCCTGAAAAAGCACTCTGGAAGAAGATTGCGAGGCCAACGACACAATACTGAAATTTGGGCTACCAAACAGCGAGTAGCTGCCTCTAGATGATCCCTCTTGCACACCACTGTCAACCCTCGAGGGATCGAGAGTATAAACTAACTCCTCGACAAAAGCGATTATTAGAGCTAAAGCGAGGGGACATGACATCTACTTCAAGAATGGCTTCCTCTAATATTTGGAAAATATACTTAGAATTTTTTTTGTGGTTCATAGTGTCAATCACTTTCCAAAACACAACACCATCAGGGGAAGACACCAAAACATTAATCAATGGCCTTTGACGTATATCTGACCATCCATCACTCAATATAGTGCAACCTGTTTCATTCTAAGAGGCTTTGACATCAACTAATTTCTCAGTCACTCTATCTTTTGACCTCTGCAAAAGAGTTGTCCTAAAAGCCTCTGAAGTTGGGGGTGTGTACCCTTTGCCAAACTCTGCAACTTTCTGAATTGCATTACGAAAATGTGGATTCCTTGCAACATTGAATGGAATCGCACTTGAGTAAAACAAATCAGCTAATGCATCATCCACCTGTTGTTTCTCTACTGGTTTCCAAAAGTTGTTCAAGGTTCCACTCTCTTTTGATTTACCCACATGCCTAGGTAAGGTGGAAGAGGAAGACATGATAGATGTTGTGTGTCTAGACTAAGCCATTTCCTCTTCTATTCTCTGCTTTTTTTGTGCATTCTTCATCTTTCCTACAATTGAAGAGGACTGTTCTTTCTCTAAAGTAGCTCTCATTTCTAGGGTAACGTTTGGACATGCTTCAACACCTCCTCCTGCACCCCCTGAAATACCAAGTAAATGGTCAATTGCCCTTGTCAAACCTCCAGTAAAAGGTTTGTGACACTTGTTGCATGTGAGACTTGTACCATTGCGAGTGACATATTTCCATGCCTCAATAGTTGATTTCTTGGGAGCCATAAAGTAACAATGCGTTTCAAAGACAAAATCTGATTTTAAAGCATAAAATAAAACTCTCTATTCCATTTTTACCTTGTTTTTTTACTCCAAAATTAAATAAGAAATACTAAATTTTATTTTATCAGTATAAAATAAAAATATTTTAATTTAAAAACAAAATAATACACTATATTTTAAACAATAAAAAAAAGAATATAGTAATTTCTTATTTTAATTTTAATTATTAAAACTAAAAACATAAAATAAATATATATTAACTTTTAATTTTAATTTTTAAACACAGAATATTGAAAATAATACAATATTAAAAAAATTAATTTAAATCTATAAGAATAACAATAACATAGTCTTAAATCTAATATTATTAAAATAATAAAAACTAAAACAAATATTATATATAATAGTAATAAAATATTAAACCTAATAATAAATCTAATATTAACAAAATAAAAAATAAGAAAGCTAATATAAATAAAATAATACAATATTAAATAAAAATCTATGAGAACCCTAGATTTTTCGTGAAAAAAATATATGCAGAAATGGCCTACCTTTCAACTTCGAGCTAGATGCAGACCAGACGTGAGACGTGATTTGCAGAAGGTGGCTTCGAGCTTGGACAGGACGTGCAAATGAAGGTGGCTTCAAGCTTGGAGGGTCGGAGGCAACTTGCAGAATGAACGCGCTTCAGCTTCGAGCTTGGACGCGATTTTAAACAATTTGCAAAGGACGCCTTCGTCGACCTTGAAGACCTCAGAAGACTGCGAACACTTAATAAATCTTCCCGTTCGCGTATTCTACAACAGTTGAAACTGGAAAGAGAAAGCCGAAAATAAAAGACATGATATTTACTCGTCACGGCTGCATACCTATTAAAAAATCCCGTCGAAACCCTAACACGAAAACGCTTTTTGAGTTGACTTTTCTAATAAATTTAAAGTCGTCCGAATTTTGACGAATTTGAACGAATTTGAACGAATTTCATATTTTTTCCAGAAATTCAACGAATTCCGAATTTCATGCTAAATATTCGGCGAATGCTGTGACACAGGTTGTATTTATGAGAAAACTGCAGCCTGAAATAATATTTTTATAATTAACTACTGCAAAATATCAAACAACCAAAAATACAGCAGCCTTCAATAACAATATTTGCAACCTTCATAAAATCTATGACTTGTTGTGTGTCAAAAAATGTTCCCAAAAAGGATAATGAAATTCTTCAATAGCAGCAAATATTATAAAATAGAAATAATTTTCCCAAGTGCTGCCTTCATACAATGGTAGGCACATAAAATAGACTTTCCCTTAATTTTAAAAAGGTACGGTAGCTCAGCAAACAAAATTTTATATTAGCTTTTTCCTTGATGCAGCTTCTTTTACTCATGAGCAGGCCTCCAAAATAGAACTAAATAACATTAGAATGAATCTTATAACCATTGCAAAGCCGTCAGCTCACTTTAATATTGAATACAATCCACCAAAACTACAAGAGGATGAAAATAATGGAGCGGTTAAATATAGGGAACCAAATAATATCATCCAGTCTAAAATGCACTTAGAATACTATTCGGAACATAATATTGTGTCTTAAAATAATATGAACAACCAATATAACAAGGGTATGGCCCAGCTAATACCAAAAACATAAAACATCTAGAAACACACAAAACAATATATTTGCACTTTTTGAATATTTCACCAACACCCAACCACAAGAAATTTGAAAATCCCCACACCAAAATCTACAATCTTCAAACCAAAATCAACAACTAGATACTAGAAACTTCAACAGCCAAAGCACAATGGCAATCCTTGTGTAGAATTTCTCATCCTCAAAACCATAACACCAAAGGGTTTTCATCCTCAAGTGAAGAAAAAAGAACTCATGTTCATTGTTCAAAGTTGAAATTGATAGAGTGAACAAGAGGACCTTTTTTCAAAAACAATCCTCTAAATATAACCTTTTCAAGAAAAAGTAATATAATATTATATTCTTTTATTGTATTTATCCTTCAAGTTATAAAATATTAAAATGTCATTTTTACCACACTTTTAGAACCTTGCGCCTAGCAACACTTTATAATTCATTTATATCAATATTTTTCAAATAAGTTGTCTTTAAAATATAACATAAAGTTACTTTTTGACAACTAAAATTTATTTATATGATTATTACCCTTTTTCCCACCCCATTAGCCTACAAGAGAATTTCTGGAAATAAGCTAAGAGTCTTCATGAATTTTATACTTGAGAAGGTAACACGATAGCAATCAATAGTTCTAAGAAAGTATGAACCAATAGGACATGTAACAATAATATTAATGAGTGGCCAATGTCAAATATCAATCCACCCATCCATGACAATGGAACAACCACTCCTAATCCATGTAAGTCTCATCTCCTCCATCAATATTTTTACCTTTGAATAAGTTTTTCGAGGAGGGAGGTACAAAATCTATGTTCTCCAAGGGAAACATAAGAAGGTCCAATTACCATTGCATCTCTCAACATCCCTTTAAAATAAGGAGACCTTGTCAAATGAAATGGGATGGCAAATGAAATGGGATGGCATGGGCATAAAAAAATTTGGCCATTAACTCATCAACTTACTCATATTTTTTCATATTCAATAACCCTACCAATACATTTTCTCACCTATAGTAAAAGTGGTCTTCCTGTTCCCTCTATTGAAACCCTCTCCAACTAATATATTGGCATACTCATCAATAGATTGCAATGGTATGAATAAACATTTCTTCATATTTTTGAAAGTTTCTTCCTCTCTCCCCAACCAACTTTACCATTTCAACCCTTCCTTCCAATGTTACATCATCACAAATTCTAACTTATGTCCACTCCCACCCAATAAATTATGTATAACCCTACTATAGCTCCCACTATAATCAATTTTGCAAACAAGACAAAAAAATGCTTGTTGTTCTTTGAATTTTTACCCTTAATAGTGCTTAAATTGATGGCAAATTAGAGCAAGGACTTCTTCAAGTCGAAAGGGCCTTTTGCAAATATCTAAAGAGAGGATGAAGAGCATGCAAAACAGTCTTATGGTGTTCCAATAGAACTTGTATTTGAATTTTCAAAAGAACAAGAACCTCCAACACTCCCTTCAATTTCCATTCTATTTACTTCTTCACCACCCATCTCATTGTCATCATTGTTGCAAGTGCTCATTTTTTATGTCAAAGATGTTTCAAAGATCTATAGTGTTGTTGAACTATTATGTATAAAATTTATTAAAAAAAGAAAAACTAGTCAAATACCTTAATGGCTGAACTATGAACTCTAACAATCAAAAATCCTACTAAATCCAGTTAAATGCCCATAGAATCTAGCTAAATGATTATAAGATAGCACCTCTTTGAATCTGAAGCTAGAAGCAAAGTTTTAAAATTGGTGCAAGTATCCTCCAACAACAACAATGTGTAAGAAAACTTGCAAAGTGAAATAAAAATAATCATGGGAGAGGCAACCTTTTGTCATTTAGGGTTGAATAAGGGGTGTGGGAGAGTTTGTGGAACACCCACACCCCTTTTAAAAAGATTTTTTCCCTCCAGATGACTAATTTTTTTAAACATTATAAAAATGAAGATTAATGTCAAGGATGTCTAGTCGTCCCGGAGGTAGTCAAGGGACTTCTCAAACATCCCTGACCACCTCAAGGAAAGCCAAACATTCTCTAGATGTTTCCTATTGTTAGGTCACACTTTTGAAACATTTCTAGAGTTCAGAAAATTTTGGGGACAGCTAGGGGACGTCCCCAATTGCCTCAAGGACATCCCTAATCACCTTGAGGACGGCCAAACATCCCCTAGACATTTCCTACTATTAGGTCACATCTCCAAAATATTTCTAGAGTTTAGATAATTTTGGGGACAGCATGCCCCTTTCTATCCCGCCGTACTTGAAATGCCACTAGGGACAGGGATGGGTGTTTGAGGGCCAGGGACATGTCCTCATAGAACACAATTATCCTCATACCAATACAAGATTACCTACAATTTTATGGAGTAGGCCCTTAGTGGAAGAAGTGAAGATGAACACTAAAAAGGTTCTTTACAATAGTGTCTCATTAGAATTCTATAATTTAATGATACTTAAGTTAGCTCTCTCTCTGTAATTGAATAAAAGATGGAGTGTGAATGACCCTAAAGTTTGATGGCAATACATTCTTAGTCCATCTAAATAACAAGATCTTCTTCTAAACACAAGGTCTTGAGTTACCTATTGTTTCGCCAAGGGCTAGCCATGAAAGCACATTTGTGCAAAGCTGATATTGTAGCTGCAGGTTGAGTTTAGTTTTACTTTTCTCTGCACTAACTCTCTCTCATGGAGAGGTTCGCTCCTATTGGGGGAAGCGATAATTAGAGAGAGCTGCAAAATTCCATGGAAACTATCCACTTGTTAATTGATGACTCTTGCAAAATATGAGGTGAACATCAATCTTTCAGTGGGGTATTTCCCCATCAGCCTAGGGAAATTGAAAGCTTTAGGTGGGATAAGACTTTGGTTTTAACCAAAGTTCACATGTTTTTGAAAAGATACTCAAGCACAGGTGCTTTCATAGGGAAGTAATTTCCTTGTACTGTTTACATTCATCTGATGTAGCTTTATAGCTCTTTTCTGTAATTACTAATATAAGATGTACCTTCCCAAAAAAAGAATACATTATTATCTTTATTCCATTAAAAAATAGCAAGAGTGAAAAACTACTTGAATTTGTCATTAGCATAGTTTGCGGACTCGGCGGACTCGCCGCGGACTCGGGAGTCCATAGGCCAGCCGAGTCGACTCGCCACGGACTCGAGAGTCGAGTCTAGAAGAGTCCTGGGTCGGGACTCGGGAGTCCAACCTCAGGACTCGGAGAGTCCTGAGGTCAGACTCCCGAGTCCCAACTCAAGACTCTCCTATGTAGCTGGGAGTCAAAAGGGGTTAAAAAGAGTCCTGAGGTTGGACTCGGGAGTCCCAACCCAAAACTCTCCTGTGTGGCTGGGAGTCAAAAGGGGTTAAAAACCCATGGTTTTTTTAACTTTTTCTTTCATTTTAACACTCAAGTTTGTGAAATAGAGGTCTGCAAATTGAATTGGGGTTGAAAGAAGCCAAGATTATATGTAAACATTTATAATCTTATGATGTTATACATTGAAACTATGAGTATTTGATGACTATGAGTGATTAAATTTCAATTATTGAGTGTTTGATGATTATATGACATGTAATATTTGAATTATGAGTGTTTGATAATCAAATTAGGCTCTTATGTTCTCTAAATGCATTAATTTGTTCTTGTTTTTTTGTAAAACTACGGTTTTTTTT
>VDFB02345839.1:0-48276 GCA_007258455.2 Sequoia sempervirens | reverse complement strand
CAAAGGCCAAAATCTTTATCTAGATAAATATGTGTGCCTCTAAGTAACCCCCTGTTTCTTATAATCCTATTCTTATCTTCTAAATTTATCAAGGTGACTCTTACATGTCTATCTCTTCCTCCATCTATCTTTTTTCGAATTCTGTTAGCTTGCTGAATATGCCTTGTCCACTTCAACTTATCTTTAAGCAAGTCCCTTATTAGAATGTCGATTCTCTCCTCCCTGAAGTCTCTCAAACCTTTAATAATAATGTTTGTAACCTTGCTTTGTTTAGCTTTTTCTTCCCTTAGTTGTCTTTTACCTTGTTTTTCAATGATTCCTTTCTACTCGTTTGATAATCCACTCACCACTTGTGACCATGATTTTGCCTCTTCTATCTGATCCCTTAATTGATTCTCTTTGATCTCCAAGTCTATTAATGATGATTGGATCACCTTTAACTCCATTATGTTTTCTCCTCCCTCCACTTCTGATTTCTCATTTTTTGTTGTTTTTAATTAGTCTAACTCTTGTTTTAGAGTGACCAATTCTTGTTGTCCCCTCTCCATGTTAACTTGCATATTTAAAATTTGTTCCTGTAGCATTTTATTATCCTTTTCTAGCCTGTAATTTGCCTCAATAACTATTTTAAACCTGTTGTCTTCATACATCCCCTTTGTTTCTAGAACATTGAGTCTACTTTTCATTCTCATGAGCTCTTCTACATATAAGTTTGATGACCATAATAGTGGTGAGGACGTAGGGCTGTAGAGTTCCTGAGATACATTTTCAGTGACATTCTTGTTTGCAATGAATTCTTCTATTTTTCTCATGATCCCACCCAACTTGTGCATGTTTGACTCGAGGTTCACTATGCCACCGATTATCTTTCCAATACTTTTATGCTTAGCTTGATTTGTTTACTCTTCTTTCTGGGATACCACCCTAGATATATCTACCTTGCTGTTACAAACCTTTGGTAAAATCAAAGTGATTTTTTTCTTTTGGTTTTGTTTCAGCTTTCATTTTTTAGCTAACCTATGACTTAAAATCCCATTATATTGTTTTGCATCTACAAATATCAACCTTTCTTCTACATTTAAGAGGTTCAATATACTTGACAAAGGCGATCGTGTTAGCAAAGGGGCCAAACTTTTTTCTAAACCCCCATCTTGGAAAGTGGTTCACCCATTTGACCATTGAGGAGTGTGAAACCCTGGATATCTTAAACCTTCTTGACCTAGAAGATTCAAGAGGCCATTCAGTTGCACGAGGTTTGTTTACCATTTTGTTGTTATCCAATATGCATTCTAATGGCCCCATTTGCTTTAAAATTGAGTTTGTATTCGAGATTTGTGGTCCAACTATAATGACACTCTGACATGCTAGATCTAGGTTTTCCCCATAACCTCTTGTTTAACTCTCATGTGTTGAATATACTATGTGTTTATTATGAGCTTTCCATGTTAGGGTATGCCAGTTTTTGTCCCCTTATGAAGAAAGAAGACAAAACAATCTTAAAAAATATAAAGAACAAAAAAATAAAATAAAGAAAGCGACAGGGAGACTTGTTTGAATGGAACCCACTTTTTTGCTTTGTCATTTCTGGGCCCTATCTTTGCTTTGCCTCTCTGTGTCCACTTTTCCCGACATAAGCCACACCTTCCCGTAATTAGAAAATGCTACCACCAAGCTTGGAAATTGCTGTTGAATGCAACCCTAGTAACCGCTGCTAAACGTTGCTAGCAACTCTAGAAAAAGGTGAACGCAACCCTGGTAAATCGAACACAACCCTCAATGTGAAACACAACCTTGAACCGAATGCAACCTTGAAACGCAACCCTAGAAGTCACTAGAAAATCTATCTAATAATCTTAGGACCACTTAAGAAGGTATGAATCTTTGTGGGGTTTTTTCCCTACTACTAAATCACTGGTACAAATCTGGTCAATTCCAGTGACTTTACCAAGATGGCTCTCGAGATTGCTATAACCCAATGCTAGTGCTCAACATGCTATATTTCTACGTAACTCCCTCAAGATTATAAATCAAGTACATGTAAACATTTCCTTTGGAAGATAACTAACCACACCCACAAGTGACTTAGGTTCTGATATGCTACAAAAATCTATAATATATGTTTATTTGGAGAATTTAGCCACACCCACTTTAGCATTGGAGTTTGACATAGGAAAAAAATGTGTGAAACTCCATGCTCACTGAAAGAAATGGGGTTGTAGGGTTGCAACATTTTCAAATTATGTTCTAAAATTACTTGCAATTCCTATGGGAAGGTAACATCATCCAACTACACAGGTAGTTGGTGGGAATGAAGGGATGGAACTAGAATTGTCCTCATCCTCCTCTAGGTACAAATTGTTACTCCATCTTTTGCCACCAAAGTCTCTACTTACTCATCTAGGCGTAGAAGATAGGCAAGACCAATGACTCCCATTGTCTATCATATACCTTGGAGTTAGGGAGCAAGCACTCGTCTAAGGGAGCGGACTAGGATAAATTATGAGAGAAGGTTTTCCCTTTATCATTCCAATATTTTTTTGTATCTTTTCACATCAGACATGATTAAATTGACAAAGCTAATGTGTGTTTGTGCTTTGATTTAATTTGAAGTTGGATGAAAAATAAATACGACAAGTCCCAAGGCAATGTTTCCTTCTATCTGCCTTGAGACAAAACCTTTTTAAAAACATTTATTTTAGCATTTGAGAATTCAAAGTCAGATTGCTAAACTAATTTTTTGGAATCTAAAATGATATCTAAAAGCCTTGTACCCATGCTAGTTTGTGTCGAAATGATGAGTCTCTTTTCTGTGAATGTGTGTTATGTTTTATTTACTTTTTAGTACTCTCAATTATTGTAGAAATCAATTCCTGGTGGTCATCATGTTAGATAAGTATGTTTTCATAATCTATCACACTATTTGTCCATAGTTCCTTATTTAGTTATGAGAAGAAGTCTACCCACATCAGAGCATGAGGAAGACCATCCTACTTATAAGAATACAACCATACCATAAAATACTATAGGATAATTTGTAGAGTGCAAAATTTGGATCTCTTCAAGTGCATGATGCCAACCATTTTAATTCTAAGTTTCTCAGCTTTTCTCAACATCATCATTGTTTCTTCCCTTTCTTAACTAGAGAATGGCTCCTTTTGGTTCAATTTCAATAGTGGGGGATCGTGGTTGTGTGTGGAACGATGGTTTTTTTATTTGCCCTTGGTCTCCTTTCTCCCATCCAACTACTAGTACAATTACAAAGGATTATGGATCCATTTGTATAATCCTCCACTCGTTATGAGATCCTAGCTTGATCAAGAAGATGGTTGAAAATATGGGTGTTTTATCAGATTTGTTGAGGAGCTGTTAGTATCTGAAAAATATTTGTAAAAGAATCTAAAGATGTTATTGGTTGTCTAATCGATAGATATATAAATATTCTTATCGGCCAAACATTGCAAAACAAAAAAAATAAATGTGCTTGACCAATATTTTTAAACCTATTGACACAGCCCTATATCCAAGCCATATGATCTTGAACTATGTTTTTGGTCTATTTTTTTGCTTTTGCTTTTCTTGTGCTGGATTCAACAATTCAATAGTTGATCTATGGGTTTTTTACTTTGTTTTGTGCCAAAATACTTTGAAAATTAAGTTGTTGCAAAAGATACAAAAGAAATATGCAACTAGAAATGTAATAAAATGACTTTTAGGTGTCGAAATTGGATGAAACAAAAGGAAAACCTTAGTTTTTCAGCTGCTCTCAAGCAATGGTGGACTCTGATCTGACTTAGGAATCACCATTTGAATGTTGGATTTTGGCACTCCAATTGATGTAACTTAAGATTTGTAATTGAACCTCCTCCCAATAAGATCCATAAAATGCATGAAACTAGAAATGGGAAGCTCGCAATGAGAAGGGGTTTGAATAGTTTTGGGATACCATGTAGGAATAATGAAATATTCTATAGATCTAAAAAATATCAAACCAACAAACCTTTTACACAAAAAATTTATACAAAACTAATGAAGAACACATAGAGAAAGTAGCCAACAGATTAATGTATCAAATAATGCTTAATGGTTGTTGTTACAAAGTACAAAGAAGGTTGTGTTTATACAGAGCAAGGCGATGCATACAAGATAGAAACTAACTAAATGTAGGCATCCATGATAGATGGGTCTAATAAAAGCTCAATATACATAATAGGTGGAGATAACTAGATGAACTATAGGAGTATAACTTAACCTAAATTAGTTAAGTGTCAACCATTTATGCATAAGATAAGGGGCAATGATCGATTGACACTACCTAAATGAGTTTATCATATCTAGATGTATATAATACAATAAAATAATATACTAAATGAAATAAAGTAAGCACCAACAAGTATTACATTTATACTACCATAGTATACCACCTAATGCATTTTTTTTTTGGGGCAAGAACTAGCCACTAAGTAGTTCTCATTAAAATTCTCATCCAAAACTAAAATTTTTGGAATATTTTAGACAATATTTCACTACTTGTCTCTAGACCATAAGAGGCATGGTTTACTTATTAGTCCCCACCTTAGGCAGAGACTAATGTTTTCAATGAGCTAAATGCAAATAGTTTTGTTCTCGAGAACTGGGTTGACAAAGAAACATAAGTCTTTTCCTATGGTTTGATTTTTCAATTTTTTTTCTGCCAATTTTTCTCTTTTTCTAATTGGCGAGTGGTAATTTTGTTGGGGTTTTTGAGTTTTTCCATCTACTAATTTAAGGAATAAAACTTACTGCCAATAGAAACTGAGTATAGGGAAAAATTAAAAGAAACTATAATGTTTGAGATGGTCGAAAGAAGGTAGTGAATAGGATATCCACGTGGTAGTGTGCAATCACCTATTTAGTAGCATGTTTGACACGTTGAAGCATAGCTGTGCAATCACCTATTTAGTAGCATGGCTACCATACAATCCAAATTCTATTATGCGCTATTGAGAATCTAAGAGGGCTCAAATTGTAGGGAGTAACCTTACAATCAAGGCAGTTTGATCTAGATCGTTCAAAACCTGAAGATTTAGAGGCTGAAAATGGGTGCTACATGCTTATAAGCAAGGTTCTCTAGGTTGATAAGTGGTACCCAATTATAAGGATGATGTTGAGTAGCTAGAATTTATAATGGGAGAATCTATTGCATGGAACATAATTGGGTCTGTCAGTGCGGTGCTCTTGCTAGGACTTATGCTTGTTGGGTTCTCTTACATTACATGCAGGCCTAGCAGAGCAGTCTTTGGTAGCGACAAATCATCCACTTCTTTTAACAAGGGCCAACAAGAGCCAAATGGGTGTGAACAACTGATACATTTTGAAGGAGGTGAAGGACTCACTGTTGATGATATTTTGAATGCAAGCGGAGAAGTGTTGGGGAAATCTAGCTATGGGACTGTGTATAAGGCTAGGCTGCAAAGAAATGATGGGATGATTGCAATCTAGATTTTTAGGGATGGTTGTATAAGGAGGTTAGAGGAGTTTGTCTCTGGTATTCAGGAATCAGGTTCCATTAAACATAATCATCTACTTGGTATGTAGCTTTTTATAATTATATTGCCAAAGGAAACCTGGCAAATCTTCTTTATAGTGAGTGTTGTCTTTTAGCCTAAATTTCAATTGTGTGTTTCCTAAATTCAAATTCAAAAAGTGTTGCTGCTTGGATTTCCTACAAACTGTAGTGTAACCATTACCATATATTTCCTAAAGTTTTTAAACATATAGTTAAAGTTTAGGACAAAAAAGTGATGCACCAGTACATATTCATTATTGTTCTAAAATGCTTATATAGAACATCTATTTTCTTGGTAGGCATAAGTGAGACTCTTGATATTTGGATTGATTTCTCTTGCAATTAGGTGTGATCCATGAATCACCTGAATTCCCTGGTTTTTGGCAATAGGTGAGCACCCTTTGCTAGAGGAATCTTCGATAGGAGTGTTTTCGACATGGGTGTTCTAATGATCCTGAATTAGCAATTGAGCCCTGAATAACACTAGCTCAAAATCATTAGCTTGCCTTTTATAAGATAGGGAAACTTGAACTCAGACTATGAACACTGACATATTGCTCTTCTAAATTTTAGGATGTCTAAATGAAAAATCATGATTAATATAATATAAACATTTAGGAGTACACAACACAATAACCGTGCTATTATAGTGTGGCAATTTCAAATAGTACTAACCACAACTACTCTTATCATTTCTTATAGATTTTTAGATTGTGACAAAAAGGACATTATTGTTACCTCTATATATTATACAGAGAGATAGATATGCTAGGTCACTAGTTCATACAAATGGGTGTAAAGTGAAAGGAACATACCTATTTAGCAAGGGCTCTTCTTTCAGGCATCCTATCTGGTCATTGTTATGTGATTTCAAAAATGTTTGGTTTGATGCTTTGTTGGGTGAAAATTATGTAATCCTTTATTCTATAGATTACACAACTAGAACTTCACCCACAACTATGTGAGATAAAATCTCTCCTCTCAGAAAGGGGAGGCGCCCTTCTTACAACTAATAGAAGCTATAGTAAAATTGATTAAAGTATTTACACAATACACATTATACTTACATAATGGGCGGTATGTGTCGCATTCATGCTTCTCTCTTTTTTCAGAGAAGATGTTTTACAATGCTTCATTGTTGGAAATTCTAAATTCACGATAACTCTAAACTAACAATAAGAAGTAATGCCAATATCTGTAACACCCCTCCATTTTGGCTCTTTGATCGGCAATGTTTTTCTTTGTTATGTGGTTTCTGTTTGTATTTTGACTTTGGTACTTGGTTACTATTTGATCGCTAACTGTAAAGCGATGCGAATGTTATATTTTGATGTGATGGTATTTTACTCTGATGTTATCTTTATGGTATGTTTTGAATTAGCCTAGCAATTATTTGAATTAACGATGCTTTATGCTTTTGATTATAATATTATTGTTAGATTCATCAGTTAGTAATACTATATTGGTGAAGGGGAGGAGATTGTACCACTCGCTTGTGAGCGCTCTACGATTTTGAGATTTCCTCTTCACGGTGTGTTTGTTCATATTATATATATATGCATGTTCGATATACTCTTTGTTCGTAGGTTGACAGGTACATGACATTGACTCCACTTGATTCATAGGTTTGGGCGTGTCCATTGGCCAACGGTATTCAATTGGGAGATAGTAGCTAGGTTTCTCGTGCCAAGTCATCACCCTAGTCATAGTGTGTCGTCGGGTTTAGTCAGGTTAAATTGCTTCTGTGTTCATTTCTCCTTGATCTCATTTAAATTGCAAGTTGAAAAAGGTAAATAAATGGCTTTATGTATTTAGTTGTTTATTAAATTTATTTGGTTATAATGTTAGAAATGTTATTTAATTTAATTAATAAAATGATCTATTATTGGATTGATTCATTTTATTGATTAATTAAATTAATTGTGTTGAATTGAATTAAGTTAGCCATTTTGGGAATTAAGAGTGTTAAATAATTTTTGAAAAAGAAAATTTTAAAAGTTTAAATTCTTTTAAAAAGGAAATTTTAAAAGCTCTCAAATGTTTTTATTGAAAAGGAATAATAAGTCTTAAAGTTGTAAATTCTTTGAAATGAAATTATTAAAAGTTTGTTTATTTGGAAAATAAATTTTTATATGTGTTAAATCCTTTTTGAAAAGCAATTTTTGGTTTTAAAATTTTAAAATTAAGAAATATCTCAAAAAATGCAATAACTTTGGTGGATGGGATATTTTAGGGTATTTGACCAAATTTGGGGAAAAATATAGAAGATTTTTTCATTCTTAAAAAATTGGGCTGTGAGAAAAAAAAAAGAGAGTTCTTCATGTTTTGTTGATGCATTTTGGATTTTGGGAGAGGATTTTGGAAAAGCCTTGGAGAATCTTCTTGCAGGGAAGCTCAACTATCTTCTTCAAACTCTCCTTCAAGCTTCAGATCACAGGTTTTCCTTATTTATTTGTTTAGAAATTTGCATTTTCAGTTTAAAACTTGCTTGTAAATCTTTGTTTTGAAACCCTGTTTAAATCTTGAAGAAAGTTAGAATGTTTGTTGAAAATCAAACTTGCAACATAAATCTTCAATTTCAACAATAGAAAATGAGAGAAATAAAATGAAACTTGAAAAACCTCTGTTGAAATCATGGGAAAAGAAAGCAAAGAAAGATTCAAACAATAGAAATTGAAAGGAACAAAATAAATTCTTGAAACATCTCTGTTTGAAGTTGAAAATTTCCAAAAATTTGAGTTCATGAAATTGTGCTTGAAATAATTTCTTCTTTTGTCATTTTTCTGTAGAAAAAATGTTCAATTTGGCTGTAAAGCAATGATTTATATATATATATATATATATATATATACATATACATTTTATTATATATATGCATATATATATTTTATATATTTCATATAGGTGAAATTATATTGGGAATTTTTCTTTTTAATTTTTTTTTTGTTTTACCCAGAAACTTTTTGTGTTATGGTAAAATTTTAAATACAGAGGAGTCTGTATTTTTTTTAAAATTAAAAATATTATATAAAAAAAATATAGAGCCAAGGGGAGGGTTGGGGGTTGCCCCCACAAGCACTGGGAGGCGCTGTGGATAGTGCCACGCTTCACAGGCATTTGCCCACACAACACATCCCAAAGGGGAGGTTGTGTAGGCAGCCGCCCCAACAGGGGCTGTGTCTCATGTCTTTTGGGGTTGCGCAAAATGTTTGTTTTATTTTATATTTTATTATATATAAATTTTATATATAATATATATATATTTTATATAATATATATTATTATATATGTATAATATATATTATATATATATTTTATATTTTAAATAATTGGATTAGATTTAAATATTTGGAAATGGTTTGAGTCAGAATTTTTAAAAAGTTTGTTTTTTTTTTAAATAAATAAAAATAAAATAAAATATATGTTTATTTAAATATAAATAAATATATAATTATATACTCATTATATATATAATTATATATGGTTGGTTTATATTTAATTATAGTTTTTTTTTTATAATGTTTCTATATTTGATGCAAAGATTGATTTCATAAAAGAATGATGTTATTAAGAAATTGATTTTCTAATCAAATGTTTTTATTTTAAAAGATTGATTTCAATCATTATGTATGATTGAACAAATGGAATTAAATTATTAGTTTTAAATTCCTTAATGTTGTCAATGTGATTTGATTTACTTTTGAGTATGTGCAAATAATGTTAATTATTTAATTAATTTCATGCACTATGTCATTGCTTGGCTTGGATTTAGGAAATCCTAACATTAGTTTATTGAGTTGCCTGAAATGCTTTCTAAGTGATGTTTTCGTTCATTCTCGATGTTGAAAAATTGAGTCATTTGGTTATGTAAGTCTTCCAGATGGGGCTTTTTAGTTAATTGTGTGGGTTGTCATAAAATTTTAGCAAACCTTTGGATTGTCTTGGGTAGTGTGTCTAGATGTATCCTATTGTTTTACCCGATTTTCTCAAATGAGGATGGTTTGTGTCTCCTTAGATTAGGAGTGGCTTATGTGGTTTGTGCCTCCTTTGGAAGGAGTTGTTTATGTATTTTTGTTTCTTCTAGTGTTTGGAGTGAGTTTCCTTTATTCGTTGCCTCCTTGGATTGGAGTGGTTGTCTTATCTTGTTTACCTATTGAATTGTGGTTTTGTACCGTGGGTGTTGTTGATAGGAGAGTGGCTCTTTGTGGGGGTCCAAAACACAAAGGGGCGCCAGGGTAACTCACTTAGGGTTTAAGTAAGTGATAACTTAAAAAGAATTAATGAAATTTTTTTAGACTAATTAAGATAATAAATGCCTCTCTCATGACTCATTCACTTTTATGATTTGAGATGAGACAAGAAGCACAATTTGTATGGAGGTCCGGCGGCTGGTAGAGGCAAGCCAGGGTAACTCCGAAGTGGGGGTCCGGTAGCCTAGGAAGGTTGAGCCAGGGTAACTCATAGAAAATGATGTGTGACACTCTCTCTATGTCAACCAGAAGTCAATTTGTTGTACTGTGTAGATGATCACTGTTCTCTAGAAGCATTGTAACCATTGTGTTAAGTGATATTGCATTTGTATTTATTTCAGTTCAGTTATGTTTTAGCCTATGTCTAGAGGTAGATGGTCTTGTATAGGAATTCTTTGTTATTATCTCCTGGCATGGGGGGTGAGCCTTCAGGTATCACATGGTTGGGTGGTACGTGCACCTTAATCCGTTGGGTCTTCTTCTTGTTCGTGTGGACGAGATTTCCAGTTGGAGAGCTCGTGGGATCCAGTTTCGTTTCATGCTTTATTCTTTTCAGTTGAAACTTGTAATTTATTGCTCCTCATTTGTATTGAGGTGGAAGATGTAATTTGTAACCATGCTTATTGGATTTACCTCATTCGGAGAACGAGAGTTGTAATCATATTGTAAACTATTGTTATTGGAAACATGTGGTATCTCTTATGCCTTTGATGTAATTTTATCATGTATGGAATGTATGTGTATTTAATTTGTTAAGTAATTAAATGTTATGGTTTTAATTCATGTTTCTTGTTTGGGTTTTAAAGTAATCTCAGTCTCGTAACCTTAGAGGTTGTTGCAATGGGTAGTGATCTTGCATGTTAATTGTACTTATTAAAAAAAATTTAGTATATTTGTGTAGTTAATTGCAACTTCCTCTAGGGTTGCGTGGCAGGGCATTACACATGGTATCAGAGCTCAAGTTCAAACGCTGGGTGCTCTAGGATAATGTGGACCCATTAAGTTGTTAGCTGCATAGAGTTTATGTTTGTGTACCTTGTCTTATGTTGTGGTGTGTATCTTCACAGGATCATGCCACCTAGGCGAGGTCAGAGTAGAGGTCGTGGCCATGTAGGCAGTCGAGGAGGTAATCAGCAAGATACACCTCCCATTGTTCCCCATGTTTCTGATCATGAGGAGCAACAGGCTTCTTAGTTTGTGCCAGAGGTTGGTAATCAACATCAGGATCCACCAGGGATCGGGGACGCTCAGTTGCGTCGCTTGCTTGAGGAGACTCTTGCTCATATGGGCCCTAGGTAGGATAGAGATCAGGAGGTTATAGGTGAGAGAGATCAGGTTCCAGCTCCGTTTGAGGCAGTCATGGCTACTCATATGAGAGATCTTCTTAGATCTCGTCCACCCACTTTTGATGGTTTGGGCAGTGGATTAGAGGCCGAGACATGGTTGATTGATCTAAATAGGTGTTTTGCTATGCATCCGTATGGTAGCAACACCAAAGCTAGGTGTGTAATCATGCATTTGAGGGACTTTGCATCTACCTGGTGGAGGTTGGAGGAGCATAAGCTCCATTTGGATATCAACACTGTATCTTGGGATATGTTCCTAGAGCGGTTTAAAGCTCGATTCCTTTCTGATCATTGGCGTCAGCGCCATGGAGATGAGTTCCATGGCCTATGACAGATGGATATGTTAGTGGAACAGTTTGAGTGTCACTTCTTCGAGCTCAAACAATTTGCAGGCATAGGTGATGATGAGGGTATGTTGGTTCAACATTTCATTAGGGGCTTAAACGACCAGATCAGTGATGGAGTTCAGGTATTCGAGCTGAAGACCATGGAGATAGCTGTGGATAAGGCTCGTATTGTTGAGGAGAATTTAGCCTTGGTTTTAGGTAGTTAGATGAGAGTTCAGTTTGGCAGTGCACCTTCCTTTGGTGTTGGATCTCAGAGTGGTCGATCTCAGGCTACAGGCTTTTCTAGAGGGCATCAGTCACTCGCTAAGGGTGAGCAGCAATAGTCTTCGCAGTCCGGGCAACAAAATCCTCAGTTCCAACACGAAAGAAGTTGGAGACAAAAGAAGAGAGATCAGAGTTGGATGCAAGCTCATTGTGATTGTTATGATCAGTCTACTTAGAGTTCTTAGTTGGCGTTTAGTGGAGGTGGTCTTCCACGACCTAGTGTATCTCCAACTGTTCAGGGTTTCAGTAGAGGGACAAGATGTTTTGCTTGTGGTCAGTAGGGCCACTTTGCTCGTCAGTGTCCTCAACAGGGCACTTCTGGTTTTAGTTAGAGGCCGGCAGCTTCAGAGCCGATAGTAGGAGATGCAGGCAGATTGCATAGGGCATTTACTGCGGTGGATAACCGTCAGGCCGAGGATCTGGGTGCAGATCGTTCTTCGGCTTCAGGAGTTGAACCTCAGGGATCGAGGTACTAAGTAGGTTAGGATCTAGTTGATTTTGAGGGAGCTCTGTCCCTTGTGTTTGTAGGCTTCCAAGAGTAAGCCTGACCCTAGGGGGAGGATGTAACACCCCTCCATTTTGGTTCTTTGATCGGCAGTGTTTTTCTTTGTTATGTGGTTTCTATTTGTACTTTGACTTTGGTACTTGGTTACTATTTGATCGCTAATTGTAAAGTGATGCGAATGTTATATTTTGATGTGATGGTATTGTACTCTGATGTTATCTTTATGGTATGTTTCGAATTAGCCTAGCAGTTATTTGAATTAACGATGTTTTATGCTTTAATTATAATATTATTGTTAGATTCATCAGTTAGTAATACTGTATTGGTGAAGGGGATGAGATTGTACCACTCGCTTGCGAGCGCCCTACGATTCTGAGATTTCCTCTTCACGGTGTGTTTGTTCATATTATATATATATGCATGTTCGATATACTCTTTGTTCGTAGGTTGATAGGTACAGGACATCGACTCCACCTAGTTCACAGGTTTGAGTGTGTCAATTGGCCAACGATATTCAAATGGGAGATAGTAGCTAGGTTTCCTGTGCCAAGTCATCACCCTAGTCATAGTGTGTTGTCGGGTTTAGTCGGGTTAAATTGCTTCTGTGTTGTTCATTTCTCCTTGATCTCATTTAAATTACAAGTTGAAAAAGGTAAATAAATGGCTTTATGTATTTAGTTGTTTATTAAATTTATCTGGTTATAATGTTAGAAATGTTATTTAATTTAATTAATAAAATGATCTAATATTGGATTGATTCATTTTATTGATTAATTAAATTAATTGTGTTGAATTGAATTAAGTTAGCCATTTTGGTAATTAAGAGTGCTAAATGATTTTTGAAAAAGAAAATTTTAAAAGTTTAAATTCTTTTAAAAAGGAAATTTTAAAAGTTTCAAATATTTTTTTCGGTACAATTATTAAAGCCTTTAAAGTTTTGTAAATTCTTTTCGTTCGAAATTATTAAAGCTGAAGTTTATTTGGAAAATAAATTTTTTAAATGTATAACTTTTTGAAAAGCAATTTTGGTTTTAAAATTTTAAAATTGTAAATATCTCAAAAATGCAATGACTTTAAGGACGGGACATTTTAGGGTATTTGACCAACGGGAAAATAGCAGGCGCTTTTTTCATTCTTAAAATCACCGTGGAGAAAAAAGTTCTTCATGTCATTGACGATTTTGATTTTGGGAGACGACGGAAAACCCTGAGAATCTTCGCGGAAGCCTCAACCATCTTCCCCAAACCTCCTTCCGTGCTCTTTCAGACTGTGTTTTCTTATTTATTCGTTAGAAATTTGCATTTTCGCTTAAACTCGCTTGTAAATCTTGTTTTGAGACCTGCTTAAATTCCTTGGAAGAAAGTTAGAATGTTGTTGAAATCAAAACTGGTAACATAATTCTCAATTTCAACAATAGAAAATGAGAAACAAAATGAAGCTTGAAAACCTCCGTTGGAAATCATGGAAAAGAAAGCAAAAGAAAGATTCAAACAATAGAAATTGGAAGGAAATAAAATAAATTATTGAAACATCTATGTTTGAAGTTGAAAATTTTAAATTTGAGTTCCTATAAAATTATGCTTTGAAATAATTTCTTCATTTTTTTGTAGAAAATTGTCTAATTCTACGTAGTTAATGATTTTTTTTTATATGTACATATATATTCAAGGGTATATATGCATATATATATATATTTTATATATTTATATAAGGAAATTACATCGAATTTTCTTTTAATTTTTTTTGTTTTACCTTAAATTTTCTCGCCTTCTAGTAAAATTTTAAATACAAAGGAGTCTCAGATTTTTTAAAATTAAAAATATTATATAAAAAAAATATAGAGCCAAGGGGAAGGCTGGGGACTGCCCCCATAGCCGCCCCCATGGGAGGCGTTATGGAGGCAGCGTTGCTGACAGGCAGTTGCGCTGCCCACACAACGCACCCCAAAGGGGAGGCTGCGTAGGCAACCGCCCCAACAGGGGGCTGTGTCCCCTATCTTTTGGGGCTGCGCAACACTTATTAATGTTTATTTTAATTTTTTTTTTATTATATATAAATTATATATATAATATATATATATATATATTTTTTATAATATATATATATATATATATATATTTTATATAATATATATATATATATTATATATGTATAATATATATTATATAAATATAAATATATATATATATTTATATAATATATATTATGTTTTTTTTTTATCATTTATTTAATATATAAACTATATATATTTTATATTTTAAATAATTGGATTCGATTTAAATATTTGGAAATGGTTTGAGTCAAAATTTTTAAATAGTTTATTTAAAAAAAATAAAAATAAGAATAAAATAAAATATATTTTTATTTAAATATAAATAAATATATAATTATATACTCATTATATATATAATTATATATGGTTGGTTTATATTTAAATATAGTTTTTTTTTTTTTTATAATGTTTCTATATTCGATGCAAAGATTGATTTCATAAAAGAATGATGTTATTAGAAAATTGATTTTCTAATCAAATATTTTTATTTTAAAAGATTGATTTTAATCATTATGTATGATTGAACAAATGAAATGAAATTATTAGTTTTAAATTCCTTAATGTTGCCAATGTGATTTGATTTACTTTTGAGTATGTGCAAATAATGTTAATTATTTAATTGATTTCATGCACTATGTTATTGCTTGGCTTGGATTTAGGAAATCTTAACATTAGTTTATTGAGTTGCCTGAAATGCTTTCTAAGTGATGTTTTCGTTCGTTCTCGATGTTGGGAAATTGAGTCATTTGGTTATGTAAGTCTTCCAGATGGGGCTTTTTAGTTAATTGTGTGGGTTGTTGTAAAATGTTAGCGAACCTTTGGATTGTCTTGGGTAGTGTGTCTAGATGTATCCTGTTGTTTTACCCGGTTTTCTCGAACGGGGATGGTTTGTGCCTCCTTTGGAAGGAGTGGTTTATGTATTTTTGTTTCCTCCAGTGTTTGGAGTGAGTTTCCTTTATTCGTTGCCTCCTTGGATTGGAGTGGTTGTCTTATCTTGTTTACCCATTGAATTGTGGTTTTGTACCATGGGTGTTGTTGATAGGAGAGTGGCTCTTTGTAGGGGTCCGAAACACAAAGGGGCGTCAGGGTAACTCACTTAGGGTTTAAGTAAGTGATAACTTAAAAAGAATTAATGAAAAACTTTCAGACTAATTAAGATAATAAATGCCTCTCTCATGACTCATTCACTTTTAAGGTTTGAGATGAGACGAGAAGCATAGTTTGTATGGGGGTCCGACAGTTGGTAGAGGCAAGCCAGGGCAACCCCGAAGTGGGGGTCCAGTAGCCTAGGAAGGTTGAGCTAGGGTAACTCATAGCAAATGATGTGTGGCACTCTCTCTATGTCAACCAGAAGTCAATTTGTTGTATTGCGTAGATGATCACTGTTCTCTGGAAGCATTGTAACCATTGTGTTAAGTGTTATTGTATTTGTATTTGTTTCGATTCAGTTATGTTTTAGCCTATGTCTAGAGGTTGATGGTCTTGTATAAGAATTCCTTGTTACTATCTCCTAGCATGGGGGGTGAGCCTTCGGGTATCACATGGTTGGGTGGTACGTGCACCTTAATCCGTTGGGTCTTCTTCTTGTTCGTGTGGACGAGATTTCCGGTTGGAGAGCTCGTGGGATCTAGTTTCGTTTCATGCTTTATTCTTTTTAGTTGAAACTTGTAATTTATTGCCCCTCATTTGTATCGAGGTGGAATATGTGATTTGTAACCATGCTTATTGGATTTACATCATTCGGGGAATGAGAGTTGTAATCGTATTGTAAATTATTGTTATTGGAAACATGTGGTATCTCTTATGCCTTTGATGCAATTTTACCATGTATGGAATGTATGTGTATTTAATTTGTTAAGTAATTAAATGTTATGGTTTCAATTCATGTTTCTTGTTTGGGTTTTAAAGTAATCTCAGTCTCGTAACCTTAGAGGTTGTTGCAATGGGTAGTGATCTTGCATGCTAATTGTACTTATTAGAAAAAAAGAAGTACATTTGTGTAGTTAATTGCAACTTCCTCTAGGGTTGCGTGGCGGGGCATTACAATATCTCTATCTTGTCAAAGCAAAGCGTAGAGATACCAGATGAGATTAACAATAAACAAGTAAAAGAAAAGGGAAAGCTCACGAAGGCACAAAGTCGTTTCGTAGCTTTTTCAATGATGGATTTGTTAGAGACATGTCGTTTGTTGCATTAGAAGCACAAAGTCTTCTTAGACGCAACAATTCCTCGAACATGTTCATGAATGGTTACAAGCGCATAGTCTTGTAGATCATTCAAAAAAAGTATCCAAACATAAACTTAAATCCAAATAAGGAATGCAACACAAATTTTACATTAATTACTTGAAGCCCTTCAAATATCATCCACTAATCACCACCAAATAAGATCAATTCATAAGATATTGAATCCAACACAAAGTTTGGCTTGCAATTGTCTTCTTTATTGATCAATTTTCATTCACAAAGTATGAACACAAAGTTTCACAATTTTGCTTCAAAAAGGGGCAGCACTTCGTTGTAAAATACTAAAAGGTAAGCTTTACAATAGAAATCCCTCATATTTATAAAGGAGAGGGATGAGCAAAATTAGGAAATCAGTTGAGAAAAGTTAGGAAAATCTCACCTAACTTTGACTAAGTCAAAATGTAATTGATCTTCATGAACTACATCTCAAATATTAGTGTAATTACATTTTAAGAAAAGACATTGAAAATGTCACAAAATATTTACAAGATGCATAAAGGGAAGCATCAAAATGTTCATCGGAGATGAAGAATCTTCATTGTGCCTTGCTTTGGGTGCAGAGTCTTCATACTTATTCTTGGTCTCCTGTATGAACACATCATCTGGGACGACTGTGTAATATACAAGGGTGTGAGCTCTTGTGATCAAACTTCTGGCAAATGAATTGATTTTCTTGCACCCGCTAAGATGTGTCTTGAGATTATCAAGTGTCAGCTGTATATCACAAATGATATGTATTGAGGATTTGGAAAAACTGTCATCCTCAAGTTGTAGCATAATGACTTCTTTGTAGATCTGGGATAGTTCACTAGATCAAAAGATGTCACCTTTAGGATCATTTGATGAAATCTGGAGAGAAACTACAAAGATGGTGAATCAATAGGCATTAGTAGAAAAAGTAGCATTGGGATGCATGAAGTGAGCAATGGTGTTGAGCAAGCGTGAAATGAGCAACAAGGCACAAAAAATGATGCAGGAGTAGAGAAATGGGTTCCAAAACAAAAATAGAGCAAGTTTGAAGAGACTAAGTTAAAAATTGCCAAAAGTGTAAGGGCGCTGAAAATCAGCGCCCTTGCACTTAACTTGTAAAATTGTGAAAAGTGCATAGGAGACAAAAATCACCGCCCTATACAAAAAAAATGACTAAGTATAAACAAAAAGTACACAAGTGCTAAAAATCAGAGCTTGGCGAGTTTCTAACTTGATGGAGAATGAGTGAAAGGCAAAATGAAGTGAAGGGATGAACAAAAAGTCAATTAAAATCACTTAAAAGTGATTTGAGAGTGTCATAAATGAACAAAAGTCGTGCAACAAATTAAGGCATAAAAAGTGGCACAAAACTGGAAAAAGTGCAAAGCATTAAAAAATCATAGCCTAGCTCAAAAAATGGCCAAGTATGGGAAAAAGTGCACAAGCGCTAAAAATCAATGCTTGTGCACCAAACTAACTTTTCACTTAAGTGCAAAGGCGTTGAAAAAGCCTGCTCTTGCACTTTCAACACTTAAAATTTTTTTTGAAAATATTAGTGCGCTTTTTTTGGAGCTTTTTCACTTTTGACACTTAGAATTTTTGTTGAAAGTATCAGTGCGCTTTTGTTTGGAGCTTTTGCACTTTTGACAATTTCACTAAGTATAAACAACAAGAGTTTGCGAAGGTACTCATTTCAAAGGTCTTCGTGAGATGAACGTAGAGGGATGCTCAAAAAAACTATTTGAGACTTTGGAATGCACTTTGAGGTGGATTGAAAATTGCCTCGTTTTGCGTGCTTGAACATCACGAACCTAGGAAACAAACAAGTTTCATAGGGGGGTTATCCATGGAATGAGTGCTGCTAGATCCCGTGATAACATGATTACATGTCAAATGGACCAAGATATCAAGAGACTTGGGAAGAGGCCTATAATGCAGGTCTTATAAATATTCAACTATAGACATTTATGTATAGTATAGTTTTTCCATATTGTGTTACGTGACTGATTTATGTTAATTTCATTCTACAATCATTGCATTGAACTAAGACTTTAGATCTGATCACTGGCTCTTCTTCTTTAGACATCATGACAAACAAGTGCTTCAAACATCGCTTTAGGCAGGGACTCCAACTATGACACAACTCTTTTTAAAACAAGGGATATATGATTGTCATCATCCATTAGGTGACTTTATGCATATAATAATCTAACATAATTGATCCACTGGATGTTTTCAAATTGTTCTCATATCCTTTTTCATCATCCAAATGAATCTAGATGGATGAAATCATCATGGCCATGAGCTCAAGAAGGCAAATGAATCCTTAGCACAAGTGGAGTTGTAGGAAGATTTGGAGGCAATTTACATAAGTTTTTATTCATTTTACGTTATCTTAGTTAAGGAAAATTGCACAACAGTTGCAGTTTACAAAAATACACATGCCAACCATAGGCAATTATTGGTTAATGACAATACTAATATAGAATGAGTATATCATTGACTCTTTTATTTTTGGCAAGCTAGCAAAATTCTACTCAATAGCCAAGATGTCTTCTACATGGTTTTAATGATAAATATTCTACTCTTATACATAAATTCCATATTTGAAATGAAGCTAGAATTGCCTAGTAATATCTAAAGTTGGAACTCTAGTCCCACCAAGGTGATAATGTGGTAAATGTTGAGCGTTCCCACAATAAAGACCAAGGTTCAAATTGTTTTAGAAACCATTGGATAATTGTGTTATGGTTCTGTTTGTTATTGTGATGAGGTGATGTGATTGTTATAGTATGTAAGGATTAAAGGCTATCCTCTTGACTAACATGTGTACTATTAATGTAGGAGGTTAATCTAGAGAACATCTTAAGTTATTTAGTGGTAGTTTTAGACATTGAGTTATGACCTTAATAAATGGAGTAGCGGAAAAGATAATTTTAAATTTCTAATCATTTTTAATTTTTGTATTAAATTTGTCTTTCTTCGAGAAACTATTTCAACTTTCAAGAAGAATGTGAGTCATTGGTAAGTGTGAGTACTCTGGTTTTCACCAAGAATTCTAATTTACTATTTTTAATAAGTGATTTTTGAAATCTATGTAACAGTTGGATTCAAAGAGAAAAGTAGAAGGAAAGCATCTATCATAAAGAGTCTATCTATTTTTATTTACTAGAGTTGAAATAAAGATTATTTCTTAAGCCATTTGTAATCGCCAATTGTATGTTGTTTTCTTTTTAAGTTTTGTTTTCAACCGTGCTCATATGCATACATTAAGTTTCTCAACTAATGTATTATTCCTCAATTACTAGCTTGCTTTAAATTAGAGATACATGTTAGAATTTGGAAGCAAATAGGATATATACATTTGGTTAAAAAAATTATAAGATAAATTGATTTTTTTTTGGATATCTGAACACTATTCTAACAAATTAATTTCATGCTATACACGTTTTCTCTAAATTGACTCTCTCAAGCTTGTAACTTAAAACATGAAAATACCTAATCAAACCATTTTAAAAATTTACTACTTAAGTGATGAACACATTTTAGGGATTATCCCATATGTAAATAACTTTGGATAGAATCGAACTATCTTTTAAAGGAAAAAAATATCCTTTTAAAAGGACTCCTATCATGGCTGCGTGACAAAAGCTACTTATTGTTGCGAGTCATCTCCTCGATTTTGCAACAGATGTAATTCTAATGGGTAGTCAAGGCTCTCTTCCAAAGCATATTTATTATTGTTATGATACTTAACAAATTATCACTAGAATTGGATTACTGTTAAGGGCAAGAAAGCTAAATTCTTTAGGCCTTCTTTTGACATGACTCTCTGTTCCCACAAGAGTAGTTCTAAATGTAAATCTTGACGGGTCTTGTTTGGGGGCTGGCTTTTGGCTGGCTACAAGCTATTCTTTTTGTAGCTTTTTTTTGGGTTGTAAAGGGTTTTGGGTCCCTTCAAAACCTGCTTTTACCTGAATCAAACACAAATTATCACTAGAAACAGCTCTAGATAAAGAGACATCTCAAAAAGTATTCTACATAAACCAGCTACACATCTTGAAGTGGTTTTTTTGGTCCTAAAGTAGTTAACAACCTTAAGCTAAAGTTTATAACAGCGATGCAAGTTTGTTCCAAGGAGTAATGAAGATTTTTGAGGCATCTAGAAATCACGGCTACTTATAGTTTTACAATTTGTTACAGGATATATAGTACTAATGGCTGGTTAAGGTTGAAACTTCATAGATGGACATTTCTGAAGAGCTAAAGGGTGTAGAAGTCAAGAATGATGGAAAACATGACAATTAGATTTGATGATGCATTATGTATCAATGTTGATGACAAATTAAAATATCACATTTGCATGATACATCCTATCATTTTGATTTCATGAGCTGGCAATTTGGAGTTTAGTTTGTAGATGATACAGAGATAATATACAGAGACAATTTTTTACCTCTTGTGCAGTGATATAGAAGAACTTTGATCATAAAATTTCTATTTGTACATAGTATGACCTATATGAGTTGTTTTAAAATACACTAGATAGAATTTAAAACTCACATTCCTCATAAAAATATCTAGCCATGTTGGTGAATTTGGTGTAGATATTGTTTTATATTCATCATCCTTTTGCAGCTGTTATGGACAAATTTCATTGTTTTTTTGCATCTGTTTATTCACCCTGATATAGTTCATGGATCTACTTCACTACACTTTGGAGGAGAATACTGGATTGTATCTATCTATCTCTGAGGTTTTTTTCTTATTTCATCATAAATGTGCTCAATGCCAATATGTATATTTGTTAATAGGTTAAAAATAATTCAAGTGCAGGCAGATTACTATTGACAGAATTTGTAGTTAATTTTTTATTTCATGGTTCAAGTTGTCATTCGATTTTGAGTACTGTCTATGAGCAGCTTCATAGTTGCCTATATATACTCCACATGATGGCCCCCATGGTTAGTTTTGTCTGTTTTCTTTTCTGCATACGAATAGTAAAAAATCCGTCTTGTAAGTCTTTTGGCACTATTTTGGGATATAAGTAGCTATCTAGTAAGTTGCTTCCATAATTGATCCTAATAGACACCACAAGAACTTGTGTTATTATGCCTGCAAGCTTTTTATTTGGGTAAAAAATAGTATGATAGTATGGTTTGCTACATGCTCATTTATGATTGGTTTTGGAAATAATAGTTTTTTCTCTGTGGAATTACGAGTATGGGCAAATGATTCCTTCTCTTACTAATTCTAAATATGTTTGCCCACATTTTTAAAAATTTCCTGCATTATTTCAGGATCCTGGCAAGGTTTTGTTTCTTTTAGCTTTCATAAGTTCTACACCTTTGGACATATAACTTGGAGCCTTCTAGTAACGGTTTTTTTTTTTTTTTTATCTTGTTCATTAGATATAATTCCTTTCTCTGGGTTGTGTTTTGGTGCAAATTCACCATCTATGTTAAGTTTATACAGGCTAGTTTTCCAACCATAAGTTTTGTTGAAAACATAGTGTAAACATTTATGAAATTGATAGTGCAAGGGAACTATCTCAAGGTACTCGTTAGATCCAACATTTGTCAATACATTCGTGTAGATTACGTTTGACTTTAAATTTCGCTTTCTCAAACAAAGAATTGCATTCCAAACTCAAAACACTTACAAGTTTTCTAGAGGCTATATTTAAATAAACTACGAACACTTTTTAGCTATAAATCTTATATTTAAGGTAGTCAACAACAAGGTGGGTATCCCATTGTTACCATTATATTTATTATTCAAATTAATTGTGAAGAAAATAATTCAAAACATGCTGAAAAGTCTAATTCTAATAATCCTCGACCGGAATTTACCTATTTTATCATTACATTGAAGAGAAGGATAATTGACAATACCTTGTTATATGAGAAAAAAACCAATCCTTTGAGTAGTTACTAACTCCCACAGTATATACCAATATAGATCTGTATATCTTTCCCAAAGTCCATATTGGCGGAACCTTTGCAAAGCAAATCCATAAAAAATGTCAGTGCTAAACATGCCCCATGCAATTCAATGTAATAAATATTGACAACTAAAAATTGTGATGACAAAACCCAGATGATATATTATATCTAATATTGTCACATTAAATGTAAGAATCCAATCGTTTCAATTACTAATTAATTGAACAATCCTGTCAAATAAACACCTAATATTAGGTCATAGAATTTAATAAGCTTCTTTGGAGAGGAAAATCAGTCTATTAATGAGGTCTTATTGGTGCATTATTTTATTTTCCTATATTTTGTTAATTATACATTATATATTATATATTTAGGATAGGATACATTTGTTTAGGTAGGTTCTACTTGCATCATGCAACTTGTACATTTTTAGTCTGGTGGAGTTATTGTGCACATATGTGACTATATCTTCAATTATCCTACATTGGTTGTACATTCATATCTCTTAGTGGCATATCATATATATACCCACTTTTAGATTATTGTGTAGCTTCTCTCAAATCTCTCTTGTATCTATTTTGCATATTGCATCTTTGAATAGAATAGCATTATTCTATCATTTTGATCTTTTGACCTTTTTGTGCTTGCTTTTAGCTTTCTTGATCTTGAGTGACTTTCTCTATAATCAATCTTAGAACTCCTTCCAAAAGAGTAAAACTGAAAGGTAATATCTTGAACCCATATTAACCCAAAAAAATTCTAACCAATAATTCCATTATTATCTTGTTAACCATAGTCAACAAAAGTGAGGCACCCTTTGGATTTGAGGAACTGCTGCAGATTTGAAAATTTAGGCCTAGAGGGAGGAATATAACCACTTTAGTTGTGCTCCCAAAATTTTATTGGGTCCCCTTGTGTGTCAAGTTAGATAGCTTTGAAAAGTATTGGATCTCGACTTGATATGCTTGTAAGTATTGGAGCTTTTATATCTCAATCGAGCATTGGACAAATCCTTATTAATTGGGAGATTATATTTGTCCTTAATTATGGTGGTCCAAATGAAATCAATAGTTTGTCAGAGCTTTCGACAAAGATTTGATTGAACTATTTTGGTTTTTTAATATTGGTTACTCTATTACTTCACAAAGCTAAGTTACTGGTACGCCCATATATTGCCTCAGGTACGATACAAGTACGAGAAATGGTACAAAAACAAAGAAAATACATCCAAGGTATGTTTTTTTTACTATGGAAATGACCAGGAAACGATTTCATGATTGTGGGTACGAAATGTAGTCTTCTTTTAGGAAAGTTAAAGAATGAGACAAAATCCATAAGTTCAAGACATAGTAGCATTCCATTTACATGCCCCTGACATAGTAAACTGAAGGTCTAAATGGAATTCAATTACTCAGGTTTAAAACATGAAAAACACAAGAAAAATCCGACACATTAAAAAATGCTTAAATGCTTGTAAAAATATGGAAAAAACTATTGTTATTTCATGCCAAATATAGTGCTAGAGTGATAAACAAACATTGGACATAAATAAATATAAATTCAATGTTGCCAATTACTCTGAAATTCATTCAAGTTGAAAAATCCATGCTTCAAATGAAAAACAAAGGGTAAATAAAAAAATCAAGCTTTAAAGGCAAAGAGGGGCAGGCTTTTCCCTAATGAAATCCGGCTTGGTGAAACTTTCTAGCTGGTTCAAACCAGCATGGGCCTAGCCCGAGCCGTGCTTAACTGCAAGCTTTTGCGGATAATGCTCCTATAGTTCTAGGCAATTCGTGGAAACAAAGTGACCGTCCCTACTGATTGATCTGATTAAACTTTACTTGCATAATTTTAAATATAGCTATATGAAAACCTTCCGTATAATCAACAATAAATCCTCAAAATTCAAGTTAAAGTTCAATTTCAGACTCACTGCAAGCGATAACCTCAAAGATCTGAAAAGAATTATTAAGCAACATTTGTATATAACTTCCACATAACTTATCAAAGAGGTCGTTCCTAGAACTGTAGCCATACCCAATTAATTTTGATTTTAAAATTTTGCACTAGTACAGGAGTACAATTAGGGGAGGAAGCATAAAAATAGTATCAATAATTGCTGATTATAAACACTTGACATTTTTTATGCTTGAACTTTAATTTATAATTTTATATCATGATATTTGAGTATCACTAATGTTTAATATTTGACTATGAAAGTGGTGGTGTATTTTTGCTATGTTATTTGACTATTAATATGGTGGTGTATTTTGAACTTAATTACTACTGCAAATATGTATATATTTATGATTTTTATATATTTTTGTATTAACGTACCCAAAACGTACCCAAACTCCAAATTTTTTTTTGAACGAACCCATGTACCGGAATCTCGTACCGGCCACATTTATTATGACATTCCTAGATTTTGCAAAAACATTAACAAATGGTTTTGATATTTTTAAAATATTCTTGTCTTTTTGCTCATTTTTACACTTAGATGTAGAAAACTACAGAGCACAACCAAAGTTTTTTCATTTATGTCTAGGCTTGGTTTTTAAAACTTTCTTTTGTTTTTAAGATTTTACTTTTGAATAGATTTGATATGCTAGTTTTTATTTAGAATAATATTTTTTAAAGTTAACTTTTAAACCACGATGATGTTTTTCTTTACATTTAAGGGCAGCTATGCTCCATGATACATTGACCTACTCTTTTAAGGCCAGCCATTTGTTTCTACATTAACACTCACCGGTGAAACTTGAAGTAAAATTGTTTTGTTTTATATACTATAGTTTATACAAGTTTTTGCATTTTGATAGATTATATGTATTTATTTAGTTCTATTTTTGAAATGAATAAAAAAATTAATTATTTTTTCTATATCGTACATTACTTTTTAATTCTTGAGTTTTTGTTGATTTTTTAATTCCATTTATATGTTCATTACACTATGTCAATGTTGTATAAACCAAGAAAACTCGAGGATGTGTCCCTAGCCCTTTTCAAGTGTCCCCATATCAGTGACACCTCCGAAATGCCTCTTTGCCATCCCCTAATCCTCACTACTCTACGAAACATTTCCAACGTGGATAGGAAATGCTAGGGACAATGGGTCGTCCCCCCTTAGAAAGAGAGAAAAAATTAAGAAATTTGCCCCTGCTCAATAAAAAATATCCTCTCCTATGGGGCTCCACTCCACACTCCATTCCTCGTTTTTCATTACAATCTACAATTTGTAACCAAAAAAATTTCTAGTGGCAGAGTTGAAAGAAAAGCAAAAGAAAGAAATGTTGATTCTTTGAAGAGTAGGGCAGCTGAGTGACCAAAACCAAAGAAGCAGGGTGTAGCATCAATGAGCGGTAAGGAGAAGGGTAGTAGTAGGGGAGGTCAGTGTGACTTTTAAAAAAAAATTCTGCTATGATCTGGTGCAAATAGATGGTCCCTTGATGTACTGTCTAGACTCTAAACCAAAGTTTCCTCCTAATTCCTTTGCCTTTATCTTCAAACTCACCTGGTTTATACACAGGTTTCAATCTACGGGTGATTATGCTAATATGCTTCATCCATTTTTGGCATTTTCTTCCTCCAAGGATATTCTCTTTGGGTCCTCTGAGCATTGGTATTGCTCGTTTTCTAAGGTTGGTTTGTTCTTCTAGTCTATCAACATTTCTTTGGACAGGCTTCATCCTCTCTTCACCTCCTCTTGGCAAAGAGGTGAGCAATCAATAAATTATAGGGGACATTTATTGTCAGTACATCTAGTTCACTTGAACCTCCCTCTGATTTTTTTCATCCCCAAATTGGCTTCTAGCACTTCTTACAAGTCATAGATGGGACCATAGTCAACCCAACTTTCTTCAACATCATTGGTCCCATTGTTTGAGGAATCCCCTGGCCAATTGAGAGTGTATTCCAACCAACTTCAAGTTGAGACTAAGCACCATAGTTTACAAAATAAAAATTTGTGTCAACTTTGTTCTTTCTAGGAGGTGGAGACCTAGGAGTATTTTGTTTTCTAGTGTCCTGTATACTATAAATCCGTGGGAGGTACTATTGTTTATATAGAGATTTTGGTAGATCTCTATCTACCGTCTTCTGCTATCTTGATCGCAGATGCTTGGTCCATTTTCTGCTTGAGGTCACCACATTCAAGCATAGATATCTTCATGGAAGCCCAGGAACTACAAAACTTATTACTTCCTTATTTTAGCCCATTATAGATGCTGGAAGCATTTAATGCCCAATTGGTTACTATTGATTCAGTCAAAACAGGTGGCAGATCGATGAGACATTGCTCATCTTTGTTGTCTAGTGTTGGTAAGGGTCCCTTGGTGCCTCAACTCTCATGTAGATGGTCATGGGTCGATCTCCTCTTGATGTTGGAGGCCCTCTAGCTCTCCTCATTTACAATTCAGATCTTGGAGGCAAGCTCACATTACCAGTTTCTTTTCTACCACCAACTGTTCTTTGGCCTTGAGTGATAGGGGAGGTTTTGTGAAAACCATTTCCTCCTAGGATTGTCCAACCGCTCCAGCTTGACCCTCTTAACCCTAGACTCTCACCAACAAGCATTCTCAAATTCTGCATTAGCACTCCAATAGTGGTTGATGATATTGTTGGCTCCTCCAAGGCATTCCAAAGTAAATACACCTAACCGTCTTTGCTTTCTGCTTGCATTGCCAGTCTTTTGCTCCCACAGCTTTGTGTGGGCCTCTCCTCATACTTCTAGTTATACTTGTTCTTGTTTCAACGTTACCATTTAATGTTTATCCCTTCTTATCTATTTCTTTGTATTTCTTACTTTTCTTTGCTATCTTGTGTTTGATTTGAGTCTACGACACTTTTTCCCTGGTACTTTGCTATTCTAACAGATGTTTGTTTATGTCCATTTGACATATTCTTGGTCATTCATGGGCATCAAAATAATTTCTTTCTTTTACTAATTTAAGCTACTTATCTTTTCTTCTAGATTGTTTAGTTTTCTAGGACTCCTCTATTGTAATTGGTTGTAGTCATGACTTGTATTAACTGAATTTGGTCATTACTAGATAATTTATTTATTTTCTTTCTGTGGATCAAATTTGGGATTCACTACATTTACGTAGGAAAAAAATATCGCAGAAATCAGAAAAGAATCCCAGAAACCCTGAATTTTTTAACCAAAATATAGAAAAAATTGCCAAAAATTTATGGAAGACCATAATTTAATCTCAAGTCACAATTTTATTGTGATTTATCAGATCAAAACTCATTTCACCACTTTCTTTAAAAAAACACACTTTTTTTGGATGAAAAAATCTGCCAGCATGCTGAGTCACTTTTTATTGCGATACATTAGTGATTTCTGCTTCACTTGCATTGAGATGATCACTGTTTTGAACATAGACCCTTTTTGTATGTCATTGTAACGTTACGGATAATTCATTCTCGGAGCAGATCAAGAATGATGGTGAAGAGGCCTAAGCGAATCCATTATTCCATTTATTGTATAAAGATAAAAAGGGATGTAAAACGTCGAATACAAATCACAAGGCAACTTATGGATACTAAATAGTCATGCATCTAACAGACCCTTAAATTGCTAAAGATCAAGGAAGATTATAATGCTCCTAGAATTCTAGACTACAAACAGAAGTAAGTGCAAGGAATATTATAAAATGTAACTAAAACTAGAAGACATGTTGCCTCTTACAGTTACAATAGCACACAGGATAGTCAAATGAATGAGTAAAGTTTACTTTTCAGTATGTATATACAAACAGAAAAGAATAATCCCCCTAGAATTCCAAACTACTATCTTAAACAAATGCTCCCTCATACAAATAGAAGCAACTACATAGAATATTTTAAAATGTAACTAATAATAGAAAACATGTTGCCTCTTACAGCTACAATATCACACAGGAGAGTCAAATGAATGAGTAAAGAGAACTTCACTTTTCAGTTTGCATATACAAATTGTTGATATATTTTGGTACTGGATCTCGAATGTAGAATTCTTTAGCACTTCTATCTGGGATGCCAATTTCCCATAGTGTTGGCCCGCTTCTCGGGAGTTCATTTATAGATTAATTGAAGAACCTGTAAACACGACAGTAGTTTGAGATCTAATTTTGTGCCAACACCAAAGGCATTCATGCAAATTGTTTCCCATCACCTTAGAAAATTGCACTGGAAATGGTATAATCTAATCAAATGTTTAATATCCATGTAAATGGAAAATAGAATGCAGATCTAAGTTGAAATATTTTTATTCCTAATTTCATTTAGATGATAACCTCTACTCTCCCATATTATTACTTCAAGTACCAACAGTTTGGAGATTCCAGTGGTAAGCCGTTTTCATGTCAGCTTTCATAGCCTAAGATTTTATCCATAACTATAAGTAATGATTCCTAAGACAGTTCAGGAAATCCTTGGAGTGAATTAACTAGTTTACTTTGAGATAAGATGCATCATTGTGACTTCAAATTTACAACTTTTTTTAAAACAAATCTGAGCTTTCCAACATAAATAACAAGTTTACATCCTGTCATTGAAGGAAGTTATGGAACAATACATTTGTTTGGTCTATTAGAGTGAATCTATGGTGCACAACTAACTGTAAATTTTTAATACAGATTGATTACAGATTACCTAAAGCCATAGTTTGTGGCCAAAGGATACATATGATATGCTATAATTGAGTTCATATAGGTGTTAATTAAAGGCTAACCAAATAGACTCCTCATTAGCAATGTTACGCTAATAAGACACCAAGTTTATCATTGTATTGAGAGCTTTTCTGGGAATAACTAATAAGTGGACAGACCAATGCTAGAGCCATTTAATGTCTATAAACCTCTATTAAGCAACAAGTCTTGATCCACTGGTTTCATTTGGGATCTTTTGAAGAAATGTATCTTATATTATATCAAAGAATGAGATTTTTATAATTAAACATGAAACAAGGGAGATCTTTCCCTATAAAAGAAAGAAAACATAATACCTAGAGTGGGCCCCGAAGGCAAGGAATCAACATCTTTACATGAACAATCAAGTTTGACTTTCACTAGCATAACCAAGTCCTAATTAAACAGCCTCAATATTTTTAATTGAGCAGAGAAGCACGTCCTCTTTTTTAAAATGCCGAACATTTCTTCTTCTGTTCTTGATTGTCCAGAATTCCAGATCCCTCCTAAAATTAAATTTCACCAAGAGAAGCGATAAATAAATAATGAAATTTGGCCTGTCAAAAGTTTAAAAGACTTGATAACAGTACATTTCTAGAAGATATGTCTGACTGACTCCTCCCCGGCAAAGAATACAAGAAGAATCGGATATTCCAACCCTATAAAATTTTGTTTGCTGCCAGTCCTTGATGTAGGACTGGCAATCTCAAGACTTTGAGCTTAAAAGAGGTTTTCGATTTCCAAATACATTGGCAGTGTACTCGGGCTTGTGATTTCTAATGGGGGTTGTGGTGGATTTAGAACAAAGAAGAATAAACATGTTTTTCAGAATTAAAGAAGGGTTCCCACTAACTCTTCTTGAAAAAGATTTGAGAGAGTTTTTGAATCTTGATCATAGTTTGGTTCACCAGGAAAGGTAAATACAACAGGCCTGGGAAGACAGTTTGAATGGTTCCCTGCATCCTAGTTTGCAAACTGAGACTAGGGCGTCTCTTGAAAAACAAGCTATTGGCGAGCACATTCAGATTGTGGCTAAGCAGGTTGCAACAGATGGTGTCACAGAGCATGCATAACTGGGAAGGATAAATATTAGGTTGCAAGGTTGCAATCAACTTATCAAGTAGGATCAAAATGTTTTTACAATACTAAATTAGCTGGAGAACAGCGTTATGCAGATAGATGGGCTATTGATCAAGTCAGAATTAAGAGCACAGTTGAAACACAAGATGGTGGACACTGGAGAATCTTAATTCAAGATGATCACTGTGTATTGCGAAGATAATCGGTTGAACTATCCAGATGATTCCTATCATATTGATTTGGTTCAGAATAAGAACATGAGATCTTTTGCTGAGTGCAAATTTGTCTGTCTAGCCAGTAATAATTTTTCTACACAGGAAAGGTTTAATGGCAAAAGCTTTGCAGGGCAGACGGGTTGCTCCCTACGATTTGACAATTCAGAAGAGAATCCAATGACTGGCACACTTTTGGAGAACCCTCCAGTGATGGCGGCAAAATGAATGGGTTCTAATGAATATTCCATCAACTTTGAACAGAAATTTGGAAGAAAGGTTGAAGAAGTGGCGGACACTAGTTTCGTTATTTAAGAGGGGCATACACAAAATGTTCAAGAGAACGAAAGTGTTCCCATTGAATGTGAAGCTGTGAGACAGCAGACTGACATGCAGGAGGACATTCAAGAGGAAGTTCTTGAATTGAATCAGATTACAAATTAATTTTCCCGCAGGGGCTAAATTAATTGTTCGACAGGGCAACACAATGCAGGGTTCTGGAAGTAACAATTGGAATGATGGAATGTTCACAGCCACCATTTCATGTTCCATTCCGGAACCTACAAAGAATCACCCCTCATCTGTTACGAATTCTGGAATTCAATCTGATTGGCCATTAAGGAATGGCATAGTGTACCATGACAATTTTTTAAATTCCCCCCCCCCCCACTATTTTGAGATGTTATGGACTAGGTAACAAAGAAGAAATATTGTTGGACATTGAGGGATCATCTTTATAGGATTCACCTATTCACATTTAGTTTAAGTTTACTTAGGCTATTTCATACTTTTGTCTCACTTCATAGGATTGAGACGTGTCTTCATAGCATTGAGACATGTGTCTTCATCACTTAAGACATCTATTGCATGCACACTTTACACTTTCTCACACACTTGTCAAGTGAGCTCACAAGTGTAGTCAATCATTGTCTTCTACCTTCTAACCTCATCTACCTTACCTATTTATGCAAGGTTTCTCATTGTATTTACACATTCTTCATTTGTATATTGATAGACATACTATTGTGCTCATATTTAGTTCACTAGGGGAAGGATGTTTCATGCTTTCAGATCTTGGCATTCTCCAACATGATGTACTTTCTTGATGAGGTTTTGTATTGACATTTTCAATTCCAACTATGTATTATGTGATGCATGTGTTGTGCTTTTATGTGTTTGGATTATTATAGTGTTTCAAGTTCATTGTTTTATCTATATTTTTTATTTGTGATGTCAACTATTAAATCCAGTTCAACCTTATGGATTATCATTGGTGATTTTTACATTTTGATGTCTAGATCATTCTAGTCATAGATTATTTCTATTGTAATTGATGTTTTGATATTAGGTGTTCACCTGAGTGTGCAAGTACATGTATTTTCAAAAAAGTTTCAAAAACCGTGAAAAATCCCAAATCCACCATTAATGATTTTGAGGAAGCCTTCAATTTGTAACTTTCAAAATTTACACAAAATCTCAAAAATCCAAGCATACCCTTAGATGCATTACATGCATAACTACATTCTTATCACATCACATGGCAAATCTAGGAAAAATTTTCCATGAGTTTGACTCATTTGTACACATTTTCAAATATAAATAAAACCTATAATAAGAATAGTATTCTACCATTATTATTATGAACTCAATCCTCTAAGAAACCTCATGGAATGGAAGTCATATGCATCCACCTATTGTGAGCATGATAATGAAGAAATTTTCATTTCAAAATTTTCTATAAACAAAGTAAATTACCTCTTCACACAAGCTACCAAAATCAAGAGATCTCTCTTTTTGGAAGAACAAAACTCCAATCAATCCTTAATCATCTTACAAGCAATTCCAATCCAAGTATAAGCAATTTCAATTCAAATCCATGCAAATCCAATCACTTATTTTCTCAAAACAAAATTCAATACAAGGAGAGAGATTTTCAAGACAAAATATAAAAGTGATAATAAAATTTCTTTTCCTTTCCTTTTATTTAAAATTCCCTAAACCTCCTCTCAGTTTTCCCTCCTTTTCACATTAGAGCTAGATAGTTAAAAAAAAGCTTTTAGGAGAAATAAACATTTTTCACAAAATACTTAAAATAAAGCTAATACATTATGGATCGATTTTAATTAATATTCTCCATTAACCTTTTCAATTATATTACAATTTTATTTTCCTTATGCAAACTATTCTATTTCCAACAAAAAATTAGATTCACTTTAATTTTCTTTTCACAAGAAGTAAAATAATGTAATAGACCCTTTCACCAAGGTACAATTAATTAAATTTCTAACTTAAAGCATATTAATTATTCCACAAGCATGACAAGCATGCATTTCAAAATAAATTTAAATGTAATATGACAACATAAAAATAACCACTTGTAAAGTGCCCATTCAATTTCTAGTTTTAGACACAACACACTAATTCTAAAATCATCACCAATTTTTATCCAAGTTTTCATAAGACTTATCTTGCAACTTGAATCAAGTGAGATAGAGGTTAAGCAAACATGCTTTACCCAATGCAGCCATCTCCAATTAACCACCATTGGGAAAACATGTACTTGCAAGATAAGTCTTATGAAAACTTGGATAAAAATTGGTGATGATTTTAGAATTAGTGTGTTGTGTCTAAAACTAGAAATTGAATGGGCACTTTACAAGTGGTTATTTTTATGTTGTCATATTACATTTAAATTTATTTTGAAATGCATGCTTGTCATGCTTGTGGAATAATTAATATGCTTTAAGTTAGAAATTTAATTAATTGTACCTTGGTGAAAGGGTCTATTACATTATTTTACTTCTTGTGAAAAGAAAATTAAAGTGAATCTAATTTTTTGTTGGAAATAGAATAGTTTGCATAAGGAAAATAAAATTGTAATATAATTGAAAAGGTTAATGGAGAATATTAATTAAAATCGATCCATAATGTATTAGCTTTATTTTAAGTATTTTGTGAAAAATGTTTATTTCTCCTAAAAATGAAAAACTTGGTAGGAGTACAAGAAAGGAAAAGTACAACCATCGCACATATTTGTCTTAATCTCTCACCCAACTGTTAATTTTCTTTTTGAAAAAATATGTTAATTTATGTTAATTATGCTGGTTATGACCAGGAGTGATTGAATTTTGAACTATTCAAGAAGTTCTCTTTGTTTATTGTAATGAAAGAAGACTCGAGCCTTGCACGTTTATAGAAGAATTTTGAATAATTCTTCTTATCTTCACAATGGAAGATGCGGCTTCCATTCCCATGTTCTGGGATTGAGTTCATGTATTAACAATATAGGTTTATTATGACTGAAAATGTCCTATGATCAAGCTCATATTTCATTACTACATGTGTGTTCAGAATGTGGTATGCATGTAATGCATCTAAGGGGTGCCTTAGTTTTGAATTTTGTGTGAGACCCTAAGTGAAACTCACCTAAATCGTAATGGTTGAGATTTTCCTGTTTAAACACGAAAAATAGCTTCGAATAATTTCCGTGTTATTGTCTGACATTTTTTGTGAGATGTGTAGTCTCCTTGTTTGAGGTGTGATTATGCATCATCGGGTCAAGTTCCATGACTTTTTTGCTTTGATTTTTTTGTCATGACCAAATTCTAAATTTGGTATGTTGGACAATTATAATTAAGGTATAGAGTAAAGGAGTGTCCTCCCATCACTTCCTTGAGTTTGAAAGGAGCTAATGGGTAGAGCCAAATGAGTTTAATCAAGGGAAAACACAAAATGAATAGGGATAAATAAACCACATGAATACACAAGATAACTACACCATAATTTGAATTCCTTATGATGATTTGGGCGTGGTTGTGAAGGACATGTCACAACTCCTTGAATTTGTTGAATATTATTGAGTAACCTCTTTATAGATAGGAATGTTACTCATCATTGTACATGGTTGTCATGCTATTGTCATGACACCCAATTTATGTCTCAGACCCTTGTCTTAAAGTTATATTAGATTTTGTATCTAACTTGTGTTGAGAATACTTGCATTTGTGTTGATATTGTGTTATAACCTTGTACATACATATTTTTTAGGTATATATATAATACATGTTTGGCATGTGTTTTTCCACAGTATCCTTGTTTTGTGTGACTGCAATTGGTATGCAATTGACTGTCTCTTAGGATAGAGGGTTGGCCTAAGGGTTCCACATGGGTTGGGTGGCATTGAACCACCATTGGGGACTTGTAGATCCTTCAGAGTAGTTTATTATTGTGTGAAAAACAAGAATTCCATCTCCATTGTTTTAAGTTCTCACTTTATGCAATTTAGATAAAATTTATAATTTGGGATGTTGGAGTCCTCAAATGCAAAGATGTAATTATTTTTTGCAACTCATTTGAGTTTTGTAATTTTCCACATAAGAAGTGAGGTCTCTATCTTTGATTTTAGTGTGTCTCGATATTGGTGTCAAATGTGCACATATTTTATAACATTGTTCTCATATTTTCTTTGGTAGGAAAATGATTAGAGATCAACTTAGTTTAACATTCTTGTAGAATAAACATGCATGCTAGAGTAGATGAATTATATTCTTTATTTCATTGATGTAATTGAATTGTATCTTGGTTGGTTAAAAAAAATATACTATATAGTGATTGTACCCTAGTTTCCTTATCCTCCCTATCACATGTGTGTATCCATGTGTGTCGATGTTTAGGTGTTTGTAGTCCTAGAGGTCCAATGACATGTCATGAGTGCTCCACTTGTATTACTTGTAATTTGGTTAGTGTTTTGTATTTATTTGGGATGTTGGATACTCTTATGTGAATTAGAGTCATGCCTTGTATCCAGACAACTAGTTTAGAGAGTTCTAGGTATCCTAGGGTTTCTTCTAACTCTCTAGCTCTCTTATTGGGTGATCATTATCCACCTCCTAGTAGTTGGGTGATCTCATTAGTTGTGTTGTTTGTGATTTCTTTCAAGTTAGTAACCTTATGGTTTGTCTCTTGGAGCTTGTTCAACTATTTTTGGGTTTGTAGCCTATCATAGGGTTGAGTTTTGTAAAGAATAATAATGCGAAAACTTTGATTTTGGGTCTTAAGAAGTTATTTTGGGAAAATACCTAGCTAGCACTACATCAGAATCGTAGGAGCATATTGCAGGCTTATTATAGCCTTAACCACACACAATAGTCTTGATACATTTGCACTTCTCAAAAAATTTCAAGGAAAATTTCTCAATGGAAGTTGATCTCCTTGGTTTTCTCTATCTTCCTATCATATCACTTTATCAAAAAATACCATATTGTGCATGCTATCCTCTCTTTTGTGGGATGTGTGCCTTGGAGAGAAATTGATTAGATATGAGTTCAATTGGTCTATTTGTACCTGTCAATGGTCCTACATATTGTGTATGCTTTCCTAAGTGTTTGGATGTCATTTGTGTCATTGTGGAATGGTTATGAAACAGGTGTTGCTCTCACCCTTCTCATTATGTTCCCAAGAGAACAAGATCATGGATTAGCATTTGATTATTGTTGTGGAGGTAGCTCTGTAATTTTGCATTCTCATTGTGATCCAGCTTGATCCACACATTGTGAAGTATTTTGTTTGTACCACCATTCTTTGTAGATTGGTGATGTTTTTCTTGTATCATTATACTTTTCCATGACACCTTGTGTGCATGAAAGTGTGCAATACAACATGAACAACGTGTTCATCTTGTTTCTCGTAGTCAATATCTTGGATGAAATCTTGGGGTATTATAAATTTGTGATTTAATAAAATTAAATATACACTATAAAGGACTAATCATCCAATATGCATAAGAAAAGCCATCATATTAGTACTTGCACCTATGTTTAAGAATTTAATATTTATTCTAAAATCATCAATATTGACATGAATTATACTATAAAATGTAAAATCCTCTATATAAATCAATTTAGGGAGCATGATTAGTCAGAAAGAGACCATAAAAGTATAAATCCTTTATATGCTAAAAGTGGTAGTTCAGAGATCAATAGAATTTTGGATGTGAAAATTATATAAATTTTTGTAATTTTGTTCAATTGCATTAATCATAATAAATTATGAAAATTCAAGCTTGTAGTTAATTTAGTAGTACACAAAACAACACTAGAATAATTAGAATACATATTTCTTGTGGAGGATTTGTGCATAGGGCATAATGCTAGTGCAAATTATGTTATTGTGTGTGCTTCCCCTTGTTGTCTAGGGCTCAATCAATAAGAGCAACATCTAGGGTGGTAAATTGGGTGGACGTAGTTGAAGAGGTGCAAATTGTAGAGGTAAGTTGTGAATAATGGGGCATCATTTAAGGGTGGTGTGTTGGTGGATATAGACCCATGAGACCGATATGTAGGTTATAGCAATATAGTTTTTCTTATCTTAGTTGTGTAGTTTCTCTTTGGGTGGTAAATAGATGTTTAGTGTATTTTTGACTTCTCCAGACTAGTATATGGCTATGTCTGGCCTTTTTTATAGAGTTGTATTTGGACCATGAGGTGTTATCTTTTGATTGCATGTACAATGAATTCAAGGGTAGGGGACCAATAGAATACCCTCTAAATTATCATAAAAAGAAAAACATTTTTTAAGGATACTAGGAACACCAAAAAATATAGTTTATATGAGAAATTCATGAAACTTTAAAAGTTTAAATTAAATATGCAACAAATTAAGTGAGAACCTGGTGAGAGCTTAAGGAGCGTCTCATTTTTGTAATCACCGACTATGTTTTGTACCCATCCATATAAATTATACTCGCCAAGACAAATATTACTTATTCCAAAACGTCCTTCTTGATCCGTGTTTATCCAAAATTGATAACCTTGAAATACAAGATTTCTTAGAGATAGTTCAAAAAAATTTCAGCACCTATATACAATATTTTCATGAAACATTACTATTTCTAATGTTATAATGCAAACACCAATCAATTAATGGATTCATTTTTCTTTTTCAAATAAGGATTTTATTCTTCTTAGAACAAAGATAGCCCATATTGTACCAACTAAATTACCTTACTTTCCTTTTTCCATGATCCCTTCTCACTAGGAGCAGCCAATCCTATATATGCAAAATTAGCAGGAAAGGCTTGTGAAGATATAAATCTGCAAACAATTTATTGGGGACCGATATTTTGAGTTAATATTTGAAAATATTAATCATAAACATAAATAACACATTATGAATCAATAAAAGGATTAAAACTACGATGAAAATATGGAGGGCATGCTATCATTAAACAATATTCCTAGATATGCAACCCTTAGACATTCTCAAGCAGCTATAACTCTTCTCATTTGAAAGAAAAATAATGCAAATAATTTAATATTTTTTGGTTTAGAGTAGAATTGGTAATGTTTTTCTATTATCTTACCACTATTCAAAGGTTTGATTATTGTGGGTTATCCTTATAATCTCCTCATTTGAATAAATTTAGGCCTCTTGCAGAAGTGGGGATTAGAGTCTCATACAACCAATCTTTCACTAATGAATCATTTAGTAAACTAGACCATGTATTAATGGAATTGTTTTTACTTCACCCTATGCTTATGAATTCATGCCCATAAAGCTTACATGACCCAAAGGTCATTTTATTTTAATGACTCTAAGATTATTAAACTCATAGTTGTTGTATAACAACTCAAAAAACTACTTTATATTGGTGGAAAATGAATTCTGAGGAGAAAGCATCCAAAGGGTTGTATATATATATATATATATGTGATGAAGGTAAACATCACTACATTTTAATCAAAAGTAGGTATATCTTTTGTAAAAAAATTCAAGAATTTTTTATTTATAAATTAAAAAAATCTCATCAATACATTAAAGTTTTAAGAAGATTATTTTTTATACATTTTGGAAAATTATATTAATTGGTATGGGACATAAAAATTATAGGTTTTGATACGATAGAAGATCATTTTTTTTTTCATTACAACATAATCACTAGTTATAGTAGGTGGTGAAAATTAAATCATTAGGGAATAATAAAACTACCAGTCCATCAAAAGTGATTAATTTATTATGATCTCTGTGGCATCCTATTTTGCTCTAATTCTTAGTTTTCTCTTTTTCTTACATAATTTATTAGTCTTTTTAGCTCCCTAAAGCATTTTAAATCTATGTATTTCCTTGTGAGACATGTAATTCTTCTTAGAAGCTTTGGATGCATTTCAGAGAGTTTTAGGAGATTTTATATAGTTATTTCATATGTTCCAATCTTTTCATAATAGTATAGGAAAATAAATGGTAGGAGAGGATTTTTAGTGGTATTTTTAGTTGTGAATAAATATGTTCAACCTCCTATTGCAATTTTGTGTGGCTTAGATCTTATATTATATTCCCTTTGGAGTATGTACGTGAGATTGAGCTCACATTTCAACTATCTCGTTTTACCCAAAGTGGGTTTCTATAAGATATACCCAAGTCTCCTATTTTCTTGTGGTGTTGTTTTCTCTTATTGTGAAATTCCTTGTTCATTAATGCTTACAAGTTCATTATTTAATGCTTTGTTTTTACTAAGATGAATTCCATCTATTGATGAATTTGGTGAGGTAAAACTAGACAAGTGTAAGGATCACCTGATAAAAGTTACTAATGATTTGATTGTAGTTCTTGAAATCATTGATGAATTGCTTCATTGTTGTTACATCTAAATTATAGCTTCCATCTCAACAATCACTCATATCTTTTAAGGATATATACTCAACCTTAGATTCTTGACCATGTGACCTAATAAATTTCCACATGATATGAAGAATCAACACTTCTTCCATTTTAGGGATAAATTTACCATCCAAATTGTCCTTGACTAATGGTTCTATTGAAAAAGGGAAAGTGAGTGCAAACAACAACTACAATAGGAATTGATTATGGGTAAGAGAAAATAGATATGTAACAAGAAAAAAAAAGGATTGAAAGAATATATCTAGCATTAGTACAAGAAAACATCATGTGAAGGTACTCACTAGAAAAAGTATTGGGCACACATAATGAAAATGCAAGCATAAAGAATGGAGTGTTGAGCACATATCATATAGAAGGAAGACAAAAAGTAGAAAGCATGAGGTGTTAAGTGCACAACATTGTATAGGTGGAAGATAAAGGAGGATACCAAGGGCTTCATATTACACAAGTGAATGAGTAAGGAGCACACCAAGGGTAACACATATAGATATTATCAACACTTGTAGGTTCTAACTTTCAAATTCACTCTTAAGCAACAAGTTTTAATTCCTTCCTTCTCTGAGTTTTTGAGAAACACCATAATATTCTTTCATTAAGTTTAGAAAAATCATCAAATATTGGATGTACATTCTCAAACACAAAATTTAATAGAAATCCTAGTGTACATGGAGTACCTATAAATCTTATATATTCAACACCTTAAGAAGGAGATTTTATCTTGTCTTGTAAGTCTAAATCAAACAATCAACAATGTTATTTTTCTCCTTGCTCTATATGTGAGACCTCTACTACTATAGAAAAGTTTATCCAATAATTTTTCAATTGTAAATATGTTTATAATTAATGTGGTAGGTAGTTTGAATGTCACTTGATGATAGTAATGATGTGTTGGTTTTGAATCCAACATGTTTTCTTGTTAATGCCAATAAATGCACTCTAATATAAATGCATGTGTGGTTATATATGCATACTTGGTATATGTATAATGCATGCAATGTATAAAAAATATTTATGACACATTATGGATGTATACTTTTATTCTAAAATTATATGACGGATTATTAATGGCATGCTTCAAAAAAATACACATTCAACTTTAAAATGTTCTTTGAAAATTGTTTCCTTGGAAATTCATAATGCATCTCTTGAGTTTTTGCACAAAAATGAATAAAACCAAGGTTCGACAATAGTTGATATCATTCACACTTGTGATGGATGAATCCTAGATTCTCATTTAAAAATCATATTTAATATATCTAAAGCAAACATCTTCTATCTTCTAACAACCACAAGAATTATAGATTCATGTTAGAGCATATTGCATATACATTTAATAGTTGAACTATAATCAATTTTTTTGTTTATATGCTATGTTGGGATATAATATAAGTAGCCTCTATTGGTCACAAAACTCTACCATTAGTATTAGATCTCATGAATAAATTGCCTATACTTTATTTGAGATGAATACTAATCTAGTTTTGATAAGTAGAGAGAATGATGAAGTTAATTACAAAGTCTCCTCTCATGCAAATGTAATAGTCTAATTTTGATTTATAAATATTTATGAGTATTGTATAGTCTTGAGGATATTTATTTGAATTAATTGTAAATCTTAAATTTCAATGAACTAGGAAACTATTTAACTTATGGTCCTAATTATGTATTTTAGCTAATTTATTACAATAAATGGAAGAATTAAAATTAATATTAGATTCTTGACAAAGATTCAAACAAAATAGAAAGAAAGAGGTTGAATTTGGAGTATAAGAAATAAATTCAAAATCCCCTCTCAAATTAATGATCTATGGTGTTCTATCTCAAATTAATGAGCTTAATTTTTTGTGAAATATAAGCTAAACTAACTCTCATAGCTACTTTGAGTTCAATTGTGAGCTTAATCTTTTTTCTATAAAATTACAATAAAAATTAGTTTATGGCACTCCAATGGTTGTAGTGTGAGATCTAAAATAAAAACTACTCCATAAAAAAGATACATGAAAAAAATGACACAAATGAAATGAACCTCACAATGGGAAGGGGTTTGAGTGGATAAAATTTAAAACCATTTAGAAATAAAGGAACATTCTTATCCTAGAATTTGTTAAATCATTAAATCTTCCTCTAAGATCTATAGGAGAGTAAACTAATAGAAAAAATATAGCAAAATAATATTAGCTACCAAAATTGATTATAAAACACCCTTCATTATATAGAACAAAGATGAAGCTAACAAAAACATGATATGTGAAAGTTAACTAAACTTGATATTACATGATAGATGGTAGAGAAAGTTCAACCTAATCTAGTATGATTACTGGATAGAGACTTACCTAAACTAACATAATAGGTGGTAAAGAGATTAATGCCATTTTTACCTTTTTTCTCTTTGAACATTTTATTATTGAAATTACAAAAGAATAATGTCAATTATTTATCATAAAAAAAATTGAGCACTTACTTATCTTGAACTAGTAATCTTCCAGAGATAGAACAACGCTGGTCTTTCTTTAAATAAGCAATAGAATTGGGAAAAGAATATGGCCACATCACTTGTTCACTAAGACTCTACAAATATACACAATAAAAGTAAAATGATCACTATATTATTTTAAAATCTATGATATTAGAATTTAGCCAATGCTATTTTTTTATAATTATAAATTATATATTATTATTTGTTAAATTCATTTAAGTGTTGTGTACTTGTTTCTTGGCATCATCCCAAAGTGTAGATGGGGTTTTAGGTTGTGGAGCTAAATTTAAGTGCACTTTAAATGGACCAAAAAATTTCTACCAAGATTCTCCATTATCAAATATACAAGATTATTCCCAATGTAATGACCACTATGCAACACCTGCCAAGTAATCAATAAAAAATAATGTTAGTTATACAATTAGATAATTTGAATATGTTAATACTAGTTCAATTAGAAAAAAATAACTTTTTTAGAAAAGTAGTTGAACTATATAATCACCAAGGGCATAATTTTTTTCAAACAACATTCAACTATTGAGGCTCACAATTCTAGGACATTTAAATGAGTTTTTCTAATTCTACTTTAATTTTTGAATTTAAATAAAACTTAAATTATAAAACTAGATAATAGTGAAATTTGTATTTTTATGTCAATTTTCATTTTTTTTGGGGTTTACTTTGATGAAATAATTTAATGTATTTACATGATTACAAGTGGTATATTCAAATGTTAATTTTGAATTTTCTCTAGTATTTATCTATCTCCATTTACTTTTATTTATACACATTCTCATATATTTGAGCTTATCCAAACCCCATTTGCACTTATTCATATATATTTTCTCTATTATTAGTTACACACTTCCATACATATAATACTTTCCTTGATGCCTCTTTCTATATCTCATACCAATCTCATGACACTCTTGATCAATCCTAAGTCACTTAGGATTGAAATTGAAATTTAGTTTTTCTAATTTAAAAATATCAACCCCCGCCCTTTCCTACTAGCCATTGGTAATATACTTGGTACACATTTGTGTGACTATTCATTACATATCTTGGTATTTAAATACATTCATCTACAATGTGTATAAGCACATCAAATTATCATTAAAGAAGAAAAATAACATTCACATTATAAGGAGCATTCTTTGTAGAAATATATTTTTTTTTTTATTGTCGCCCAAGGCTATAAGGGGTTGACTAAGGAGAACTTGACCCTCACAACTTAGTAACTTCCTTAAAGAATTTTTTTAATACTGTTAGTCCTTACACATCATTAGATAATATCACACAAAGCTAGGTTACAAAAGCTTGTAAATTTCTAGATCAAATTTGTGCCTTAAAGATTAGTTCCATGCTATTCTAACCCATATAATATTTTGAGTTTATTGTAGTTACAAGATAGTCTATCAATCCAGGCCATTAATATTTTATTATAGTAAATTTATTAATATACACATCTTCGACATTTGTATCCCATCATCAATTTGATAGCTAAGTACACTTATACCCCTCATTTTATTTTACTAGTACATATATCAAGTTATGCATTCCTAACTCCTTAATTAAACATTGTATATTTAATTATGCCTATATTTATGTATAAGGGATTCCATTCCTAATTTTTTTTGTCAATCTGAAAATTACTTAGGCAACCTAATTTACCCCTAGAATTTGTTTTGTTATCATTAGGAATTTAATTTTTATTGCTTTATCAACTTTTTAGATTTAATTAGGGTTTCATTTCGCTCTTATATTTGTACTTCATAGCTATATATTTTTTTAGGTTTATATGGTTTATTGACATATCCTATCTTTTACACACCCTACTCACCCTTGTTGTGGTCTTTAGAATTTACATTTCACATTTTTTTCATATTTGATTAATAACTAATTAAAAAAAAAAATCCCTTAGGTCATATTTTTTTGTTTTAATCCTTTAGGTTTTTGAGATCTATTTGTATGCCAATATCTATTTCCTTTCATCCACCTTTATGAAGGAATGCTCATTTGAATCTCCAAATAGTTCAATCTATTGATATCTATGTTTCCTACAAGTGAAGTGGCTACTCTTATCATTGAGAATGAAAGTTAATATTATGATTGTGAGAAACATATGACTCAATAATATTTTGCGAATGATATTACTAATTTAGCTACTATTGAGGATCCTCCATAGTGAATATGATTCATAACAAGTTTATTGGTAAACAACATGGATTAGAGGTTTTACAAGCCATCAATGCCAATATCATTTACGATCACATGCTTATGATGCCTATATTTATGACCATTATCACTTTTATCTTATATCTAGCTTGATTTTATGCTCTTTTTTAAAACATTTTATAATCATCACATGTACATTCATTGTCCTTTCATGGCTTCTAGAGATATTGTATTATATTTGGGGGGGAGGGAAATTAATTTATCCTTATTATATTTTTCTTTCACCTCATCTTTATTTTCAAGCTACCTTATTATATTATGAAGCACAATGCTTTACCCTTGATACATTATACCTTCATTTCCTTAACATGCTTCTAAAGCTATTATTTTACACTAGGGATATCATGCCTTATATAACATTTTATGTTCACATGATTTATTGTGTTCCTAGAATTGTCCTATCACATTGGGGGAATCATTCCTCCCCCTTCATATTATTTGCTCGTATGCCCTATCATGTACATAAGAACCACATTGATGGCACCATGCCTTCCCTATATCCACATATATTATGCCTTTAGGGCTACATTAATTTTTTTCATCTGCCTATACTAGGGGAAATTCATTTTATGTGCCTTGATGTTCTATGTGCTTACACACTTATATTTCTTGATTACTTTCTTTTTGAATGCATTATTTTCTCTCTCCTCCAATTTCTTCATATTATATAAAACTAGTTGGAGGGGTGACATACTTGTTATTCCTTGCATAACCACCCCATTTTGTTTTTGGATGAAAATGGGTCCCCCTTGTGTTTGTTTTTGTCCTTGCTGCTTTATTTGGGTCTTAGGAGTTGTTCATTTTTCTCCTAAGTCCTTGTCTCCTTTGGTATGGCAAAAGCGGAGTCGGGATAGAAATTGGACTTAGAACTTTCTATAAAAGTTCCAAGTTCAGTTTTGGTTCCGGTTCCACCCTTGTTTCCTGTTCTTTTTGTTGTCCATTGGTTGGTCTTGTGCTCTTGGGTCCGTTTCTCCCTTGAGTTGTTTGTCGTTCCTTGTGTTTTTGTTTTTTCCCTGGCGGAAGCAGAACCAGAATGGGAATTGAACTTTGAACTTTTTAAAAGTTTTGAACTTGGTTTTTGTTCCGATCCTACTCCCGCTCATTGGCTTTTTTGAAATTTGTCCAATTTATTTGTTCTGGTTCCACTTCCTGTTGTTATTTTGTCTTTGTCTTGTGTTCATTCCTTGGTCAGGAATGAAACCAGAATCAGAACTAAACTTGAAACTTTTTAAAAGTTCCCGGTCCGGTTTTGGTTCTGACTCCACCCCTGTTTCCCTTTCATTTTTTGTTGGTTGTCCTTTTTGTAGAACCAGAACCAGAACCAATGTTGGGTAGGAAACTTGGAGAAGTTTCTTGTTCTCTCTCGGATCCGGGTCCATGTCCGCCTTGCCTTTGATGTTCATGAGAGTTAACTGTTCATTTTGCGTCGTTCACTCCGCCCCTGACCAACCACATTTATGGCATTAATTACAGCCTCCTCACAATACAAATCATTTTAAACCTTAATTGAGGTTAATCCAGCTCATTATCATTATTGTTTGCTATTTTAGGTGAACCGTGAGCTAGGTGAATTGGGCGGTGAATAACGCATTTTGATTACTTCTGAGGCTTGTTACAGGAGTGAAGTTGTCGGCGGTATCGACCTTTCCTTTGTTGGAAAATTGATCGTAGGGTTCTCTCTCAATTTTTTCTGAGCTTCAGCCAGATTGCTTTTGTTTTCGTATGAAACAGCGCGAAAAGGCCAAAATATTTTTCTCTCATTAATCTGCCTTTTCCTTTCGTCTTGTTGGTTTTTGTTTTGTCTTTCTATTTTCTTTTTCTTTCCATTTTGCATTTTGTTTTCGCTTTTATTAATGCCGCGACAAACTATTTTGTCATGCCCTAGTTTCTAACTAGGGTTTCGTTTGGTTGGGTTCTCCATCTATTAAATGCTTGTAGATTCATTTGGAGACCCTTCTGATCATTCTTTTGTGTTGATTCTGTGATTTCCATGTCGGGCGTTTGATGCCCTAATTTTCTGAGTCGACCTGTCAGGAAAACTAGTGTTTGCTTGATGACTTTTACAAAATATCCAACCTTAAGGTTAAAATTGGTTTTTATGTGGTTAAAGGGTGAATTAAGCCCCTTTTGTGTTTCCCATTGTTAACCCATGTGACTCGGGTCCTTAGGTTCATGTGACCATGTCTTCAAAAAAAAAATGAGTGCTCTATTTTTTATGTTAAAACTGGCAGAAGTCGAATCGGGAACATACTCGTCCTGTGGTTATTTACATTTTGGTGTTCATTCCCAAAATGTCCCTGCTTCCAATTATTGTTGGCTTTGGTCTTCACACTAGCCCTTTAACAAAAGTAGAACCGAAGTGGAGATTGAATTGGGAACTAGCAATTGGTTCTAGGTTTGGTTTCCATTTCGATCCCGATTCCGGTTTCGTCTCGGTTCTAGTCCCCATTCCGCTTTGTGCTAAAATGGTTTTCGTGCCTTGTTTTGCTTTGGTTCTACCTCTGGTTAATATCAAATTTGACTAAGTATGAAAGTTGGTCCTGAGGAAGTAGAGAAGAGGGTATTAGATGATGTATTGTTTCTTATGCTTTTTGTTCATCTAATACGAGGTTTTATTGCAAAAGTAAGACATGTCAGGAGCATCGAAGGAGGATTTTCAAAGGAGTCAACTGGTAGAAAACTCAAGACAATGATTCAAACCCAAAAGGATAAAGGTGGAGCAAATCCCTTATACCCTGAGGTACAAACACAGGGAAGCTACTCTTGTGGCTAGTAAGGTGGACTCTGAATGGGCGGACATCACTGATACCAACCTGGGCCCATTTAGTTATGAGGAGTTACTTCTGGAGACCTTTGGTGAGGAAGTAACAAGGAGGACTCAGAGAATTATCCAATTTGGACTGGCACATGTTGTCCTCTTCCCCCTATCAGTTCAATCTCCTGAGTTGATAATTATTGCAGCTGGAGCATACAACCTTGCCACCAAGCAATGTGTGGATTCATAGGGAAATATTATCATCAACTTAACACCACAAATGATAAGATTTATGTTCAACACACCAACTCCACAAAATCCCAAGTAGCTCAATGAAGTAGAAGCACTAAAGCTATACAGTGATAAGAAGGAAGCTAGCTAGAATCATATGAACAAAACTTGGATGAGAATTGAGAAGAAGTCTTTAGCCAAGCTTCCTAATCAGCTTAAAAGGGTAGACTTCTACAAGAAGATTGCATATATAATAATGATGCTCTCCAGAGTATTTGGGATGCCTCTTAGTTTAAGGAATGGATGTTTCCATTCATCTAAACTATCCTAGATGGCAAATAAAAATTTGATGGGCCCATGATTGTGTCAGATTGCATACACAATCAAATGCTTAGAGTGAGAGAAACCAAGAGTTTCTTCATGACCTCTTATGTGATCTATGCAGTTGCTAGAAGGGGTATCTATCCAGGATTGAATGCAATAGGTATATTGGGAGAAGCCCAAGGATAGAAAAATATATGGGATCATTATGACTAGCTCACCTTGCAGACCTCAGAGGCACACTGCAAGAGGGTTAATGATGCATTTTTATATGTCATCATAAACCGGCTAACAGGAGATGTTGGTTATAGATTGATTAGAGAGGCTATGTCCTTCATTGCAGAGTGGGGACATTGGTATATCCAATACCCAAAATTTACCTATTTTAGGCTGGCTAGTTTTGATGGCCACCCCCATCTATTGCCCAGGTGTTGCAGCAACATGATAGTTTGAATGGAGTTCATCTATTAGGCTTTAAGGGTCAACTTCAAATTTGGTAACAAACACAAGATTGGTTGTCACAAGTTCACCATGAAGTTGGGTGAGTATGGCTGTGCACATAATGTGGAAGCCAAGGAAATATGTGAGAAGCTAATTTATTTGAAGTTAGGTTTATACACCTCTAGGAAACATTTTGATCCTAAACACAAGATGCAGGGTTTGCTCCCCACTATTTTTGACAAGCACTTTAATCTATTGGAGGATTTCTGGATGGACTTACAAGATGATTATGATCCGAAGAGAAGAATCTTTGAAAGATTTCCTATCCCACTCATGGTTGAATATGGGGTAAAGGAAGACACCCCTAAGACATTATCAGATGATGGGGTGACATTGGATGCTTAATATGATGCTGAAAGTATAGGCACCAAAGACCTTGATCCAGTGGATTGGAATGCTGAGGAGTTAGTTTCCATAAATTAGATTGCAAGGCTAGTGTTGGATAGAAGTATTCAATGGGTTGTGATTAGAACTAAAAAACTAGAGGATCAGACCTCCAAAAAGAGAAAGGCTACAGGAACCACCCAATATAAGAGGACAAAAAGAAGAATGCCTCCTAAGGAGCCCTTGGAATTTTTCCCTCCCAATTCTGGAGAGGAAATTGCTACTCAGGATCTTACTGAAGCATAGGGAGAGGAGGT